>VZTF01001237.1:616934-756996 GCA_013397755.1 Cnemophilus loriae
CGGGGTGCGCATCCCGTCCTTCCTTTGGATCCAGGGTTAACATCCCTTCCTTCCTTCGGATCCGGGGTGAGCATCCCTTCCTTCCTTCGAAGCCGGGGTGCGCATCCCGTCCTTCCTTTGGATCCAGGGTTAACATCCCTTCCTTCCTTCGGATCCGGGGTGAGCATCCCTTCCTTCCTTCGGATCCGGGGTGAGCATCCCTTCCTTCCATCCTTTGGATCCAGGGTGAACATCCTTTTCCTTCTATCCTTCGGATCCAGGGTGAACATGTCTTCCTTCCTTCAGATCCAGGGTTATCATCCCTTTCCTTCTGTCCTTCATATCCACAGTGAACATCACCTTCCATCCTCAGGCTCGAGGGTTCCCAGTATTTTCCATCGTTCAGCTTCAGAGTTAACAACCCTTCCGTCCTTAGGCATTACAGTTAACCGATTTTCCGTCATTCGGCTTTGTCGTTAGCAGCCCCCTCCAGTGGCACACTCATCCCTGGCACACTCGTCCCTGGCACACTCTCCGCAGGTCACGGGCTGGCACGAGCAATGTCACCATCCCGACACATAACCTGTGTCTACGGCAGAGCGTGGACCTGCTGCGTAACCTCCCACCTGCCCTTTGAATCCTGGTTCTAAATGTTTTCAAACTTCATTCCAAGTGACACAAAGCTGTAGTGAGAAAGTACTGCAGCCTGTCAGGATTCAAACCCTTGGGTTTCTGTGCTCTGGAGAGAGGCAAACCTCGAGCCAAGGGGACGGGGACTCACACCCCCAGAGGGTGCTGGGCACTGCCCAGGCTCCCCAGGGAATGGGCACGGCCCCGAGGCTGCCAGAGCTCCAGGAGCGTTTGGACAGCGCTGCCAGGGGTGCCCAGGGTGAGATTGTTGGGGTGTCTGTGCAGGGCCAGGAGTTGGACTCAATAATCCTTGTGGGTGCCTTCCCACTCAGGATACTCCATGATTCTGCGAACCACAAGAGTCCTTTGAGCCTGAAATTCAAGGATTTCAAGCTGTCTGTGAAAGCCCTCTGGTGTGTTCTGCTTCCCGTTCTCTCCTGGTTTTCTGTCTTGTCTCTTTCCAGCTACCTTAGTTTGGAGTTACTGACTGACACATTTCCCCACATTTTCTTCTCCTGACCTTGGTCTTCACCCACTTCTCTGGCTGGGTTCCCAGGGTGCCCTGGCTGAATCCTCACTTTGGATCTTAGGTACAGTTTTAGTCTGTGTTAGACAAGGAGTTTGTGGCTGAAGCTGCAGCAGTGATATAAAAATCAGCTTTTCTTCATACCTTAAAATCTTGATTTCCTGATTTTTTATTATTTACTTCAGCAATGGAAAGGAAAGCTGTGGCAGGGTGGTGCTGTGCTGCCTCACCCCTGTGCCCTTTATTAAGATCATGGGAATTCTGTGTTCCTCAACAGGCACCTGTGATGCTTTTATTGACAGACACCCCAAAGGCACACGGGATATTCTTCGCTCTCCTGCTCTGCACAAAGCCTTGCAATCCCGTGGGCAGAGTTTGCTGAGCACAACCTGGGTGAAAAGGCCCTGCTGTCCATGACAGGCAGAGCTCAGCACCTCCTCCAGGCATGTCCTGAGGTGGTACCTTCTCAGGAAATTATTTTAAAGATTGGTTTAACAATTTTTAATACGAGTTAACAATAAGTGAAATACGTAGCAAATACGGTTCGCAGTTAATGCTTCAGGTTTCCTCCCAAGGCGATGAATTTTTTTCTGAGAGCCCAAAAGGTCACTTGGGTAACAGTAAAAGTGAAGTTTTTCATACATAAGGAAATTGAATTTTCAGAAGGAACTCATCAATGTCGTCCAAAAAGACACTTTTCCTTTCACTGAGGGGCTGCTCTCATCCGTCCGGATGTTCCTTTCCCATCTATCACTTACTCCTGATGAGGAAATAATGCAATAGCAGATGCATCTTGGAAAACCCACAGTGTTTTGAACAGTTTCAGTTCTTTGTTTCAGGGCAGGGAATTTATTTTCACTTTCTTAGCAGAGTAGATCCATCCTTGAAAGGCATAAACCTGATGGACCTAAAACCTCCCTGCAAACAAAAAGGAGGAGAAATACAGTGAGCATTAAAATTTTACAATCTGAAGCTGGTGTCTTCATTTCTAGGCAGTTTTCACAACATCAAAACACCAGGAATGAGAATAATGTTGGGATGGAAGTTAAAACATCTTTCATTCCTACAGGCTGCAAATGAGTGTTTTAGTGCAGGAAGGAGCCAAATGAGTTGATGGCTTAGCCAGGGTTTCTCCCTCGGGCTGTGAGGTACCAGCAGCTCAGGAGGAGCTGCTGCAGGACCTCCTGGTGTGAGGGGAAGGTTTGCCCTGGGGCAGAAGGGCAGTGGATTTTCCTCTCTGTGTCATCTTTCACGACCTGCTTGAGGTACAACCTCTGCCAATACTTTCCCATCAGGCAGAACTGAGCACTCTTCCAAAATGTTCCTGCTCAAGCAGCCTTAAAAGAGAAGGTGCCAGGAAAACTGGAGATTTCCCACTGTCGGGGCTTTTCAATTGCCTCTTTATTCTCATCTTCTCTCCTCCTGTGCCCTCTGGCTTCATCCCCTTATTCTCCCATTGTCTTTGCATTCAGCTGCTTTCCTGGTTCATCTCTGCCCCCGAAGTGCTGTGCAAGGAGTGTGACATTTGCTGCTGTTCCCGTGCCCACTCCTTCTGTTCCTGCCCTCGACCTGTTTGCAGCTCTGGAACAGAGACCTGGTTTGGATCTGTCCAGCGCCTGGCATTTTGGAGAGCAGGCCTTTAAACCTTTAAGAGGGTCTGAGGTTGGATAATAATAAAACAATAGAGCCCTGGGTGACCTGTCACGCACGTCCCTGCCTTTTCTCTCTGGAGCAGACATCCTGCCATTAAGCTGCTTAACGTCCTGAGTGTGTGCATAATCCATTTCCCTGAACTGTGCCACGGGATCCTAATGTGCCTTTCTATCCAGAAATACAAACTGGGAAGTGGGAGCAAGGGGGAATGACAGGTAGAAGGGGCACTACTGAAAATAAAAGAGATTTGAACTGGGCGGGTGAAAATCTTGCTGAGTCCCAACAGCAGCAGGTCCTGACGGATGGGAGATTGGAATAAGTCTGTGGACTTGGTTTGGAACAGTCAGAATTTTGGGAGGAGAGATATGGCTCTTGCTGAAGACTGATGTGTGAGTTAAACAGAGAAAGAGGTATTGCAGTTTGTGTGTTGTGCCAGCAGTTTCTCAGTGTGGATGACACTTTCTGTCAGCCAGGTGAACCCGGTGAGGTTTCTCCTCACTCAGGTTTTGGAGCTGGACACTGATTTTCAGAATTGCCTGAATGTGCTGGATTTATTCGGAAAGGTACCAGCACAGCACAAATTACCCACGAGTAACTGTGGAAGCCAATGACCAATTACCTCAATAACTGGCGATTTGCATAATGCATTCCTAATTATGCATGCGGGTGTAATAATTGCATGCACAACTGCTGGGAGTGATTGCAGGTGCAGCAGTGGGGCTGTGATCACGTGTGCATGGACTGCACAAACATCTGGGTGTGAGCAGCAGTCACACCAGCACCACAGGGCTGCTGCAGAGCCAGGGATTTCAGGCTTTGTTTTGTCCTGGGAAGATCCTCCCCCCGGATCACTCCCTGGAATTACGTGTGTTTTCCAGGAGAAATGAAGCAGCTCTGCAGTGGCAAAGGCTGCTGTGGTTCACCCTTCCTGTTAGTGCCAATATGGAGGCAGATGGGAACATCTGGATGGTTTTATGTAGGGAAGTCCATAATAAGGAGCTAAAATGACACCCAGCAATGTTCCTAAAGCAGGTCAGCCCTTTCACACGCTATTCCAGCTCACTTCTCTTATGCATTATTAATTGGGAAGCTTTTCCTTGTGGTTGATGGATCTGTCGTGTGAATGTTCCATGAGGAGGGACTCTAATCTCATTTCATCACTTTGCAAGGAACCCCCAAAGCTTCTTAGAAAGCCAAAGCTCCTTAAAGACAATTGAGGAGTTTCATTTGTATTTATTGCCAGAGTAAATGTGATAACACACAGAGCATGAAACTCCTGCCCACTCCAGTCCCGTCACGTGCTAATGGATGAACACCCACGGAAGCGCTTCTTTGCATTTGATGCCAGAAGTGACGCCCTGTCTCCAGCCAAGCCCCTGCTGCTCCCAGCCGTCCTGGGGCAGAGGTGCTGCACAGACAGGGCAGCTCTCACAGGTGTGGGCTTAGCTCGGGTTTAAGAGCTGGATTTGCAAGGATCCTTATGGATCCTTATGACCAGGATGTGAAGGAGCTTCCCTGGGCAGCAGAGAGTTCTTCCTTCCTACCCCCTCAGCTGCTGCTTCCCATCTGCCCAGCTCAAAAAGCAGCTCCTGGCCCCCTTTTCTCACCCTTAGCTCTCCACCGTGAATATTTTGACCATGCCAAAGAATTCAGTATTTCTTTTTAAGTGTATTTGTTTGTCCTGTGTCTTGTTTGTTGAAACCTTCTTAGTGTGAAATTAATTTAGGAATTCCTGGACCTGATGAGGAATTGAGCTGACATCTGTAGCTCCACAGATCTGCTCTGTAGAGAGAAATCCCCAAATGGGGTGTTCTTTGGACAAACTAAGATCTTTTTAGCTCAGTATTTCTGTTCATTAACATTGGATTTAGAATCTCAATGGTTGTGATTTGAGGATTGTTTCCTGATTTGGTTTGAAATAAATGAAATGCCTCTGCAGGAAAGTTACACGTTTAATATCCTGACAGCATGTTTGCTGCATAGTTACATGTTTAAAAAAACAACCACACCAACACCTCCTTTATTGCCTTCCATCTGCCTCTGAGACAAAGGTCTGTGCTCAGGAAAGAGCAGCGTGAAGGTCAAAGGTTTGTGCTCAGGAAAAAGCAGCGTGAAGGTGAAGCAGGTAAAGCAGTTGCTTTGTCTTTCCCACATGTGGGGAAGGATCAGAGGCTGCTGTAAATCCATTTTACTCAAGGAATCAGTGATCTGCAACAAAAACCTTGTGCTCATGGTCGATGGATACAATGGAAATTTGGAGACCTACATGTATTCATGGATATATTGTGCTGGGGGGCTGGGCAGGACGCCTTTGTAGCAGGTACAGCGATAGTCTGTTTTAACAGAAATAATCTCGGTTGTAGGCTTGTCCCGTGTGTGGGTGGGTGGGTGACAGTTTCTGGAGCTCGCAGGAGCCCTGGGCTGGGATGAACACGGAGGGAGCTGTCACAGGAGTGACCTGGAGTTTTCCCTCTGGAGTTACAATTCAGGAGGCGTTGATTCAGTTGTTGGGTCTCACAGACATGGGCACGGCCTTGGCTGAGCTGTGGAACTGCTCCTCCTCTGTGAAGTGACGGTTCACAGGCTTTGAATTTCCCTCTCTTGCCTCTTGTGGTTGTAGTCCCTCAGTCTCCACAGCCCCCACGGTCCTTCCCTGGGAGGAAGCACAGCCACTGCTCTGAGAACTGTATTTCACACGGCATAGCCTGAACTGTCGCTCTATTAATACAAAGATAAACAGAATTTAAATTCAGTTTGACCTTCAGTGGCAGCTGTGACAAAGCGTGGCATGTTTGAAGTCTGGATACAATTATTTGGAATTGCTAAACACCACACTTCAATCATGACCTTTAGCTGGCACCGAGGCCAGAGGAGGGCCCTGATTTTAACTTCTGAACTGCAAATCACCCCTTTGGAAAGAGACTTCAGAAGCCATTATAATCACAGGGAATGTCTGAAAGTATGTGGAAGCTATAAGCAAAATATTTATTTTACACACTTGTCTGCATTTAAGCCATAAATCTGTCTACTGTGAGAGTGTTTTACTGGTGTAGAGAAGACAAGTAAGCTGAGATCATAGCAGACATGTCCTATAAGGCTTTACTGAAAATCATTGCTTTTTAATCCCTTTATCCCTGTTATTTCCTACCACTGTGAAAATCCAGCGGCAGGGAAAGCTGGCACAGTGTAGGACAGATGCATAATATGTAATGCTAAGCAGGCAAAAATCCCTCTGTTTGTCTAATGCTCCAAACACATTAGAAATGTCAACGTTAGTGCTGGGTGTCCTACATAAACACAAATAAATTATCAATTCTCAGCTGATCATACAAACCGTGGTGGATGTGGTGTCTTGATATCAAGGAATAATCTTCTAATTAGTCAGTGGAAAATGTCCCTGTTCACGGCAGGGGGTTGGAATGAGATGATCTGAAGGTCCAACCCAAACCATTCTCCATGATAATTAAAATCACCCAGAGGAGTTGACCTGGAGTAGTCTATACGAAGAGCAGGTACCACACGAGTGGTGGTATAAAATTGAGTTGTGTACTTCAGGTGTACAACACCTGATCTCACACCTTTGATTTTTGATTTTCCTTGCATTATTTTTTCCCTGCATAAACACTGAAAACCTGCTTAGACAGGAGGATGGAGCCGGAATGTCCCGAGGGCATCTGGATATGTTCAGGTGCATGATTGCTTCCGTGATCCCCACATTAAAGCCTCCTCCTGGCCAGAGTCCAAATTTAATCAGCTGAGCTACATCCTGTGCGGCTGGCAGGTCTGGGAGCCCGGGAGCTGGCTGGGCAGGGCTGCTGGGGACTGTTTGTACTGCAAGGGTGAGGGTGGATGGAGTGGAAGAGCTCCAGGAGGGCTCCCGGCAGTGACAGCGAGGCACCGCGCTGCTCCTGGTGCTCGGGGAAACGGGCGGTTTGTAGGAATTTTCTCTTCCTTCCGTGTGTGTTTGGAGAGGGAACGTTTGAAGATGCGCTTGGCAGTAAGCGCGGCGCTGTGTGTGAGAGATTTGCGTGAGCAGCAACAGCAACAGATTCCTCCCAAAGGGAGTCACAGCGGTTCCAGCTGATCCCGCCCGGCTGGGGCCCAGCAAGGACACAGCCTCAGCCCAACGCCCGGCTGCTCTTCATTGCCTTGGGGTGCCATTAGGGACACCCCAAGCCTCTGGATTATCGAGTGTTGAATCAGAAGATCAGAAATTGTGTATTTCTCTCTTGTTGCCCAGAGCAGCTGTGGCTGCCCCTGGATCCCTGGCAGTGCCCACGGCCAGGCTGGACGGGGCTTGGAGCACCCTGGGACAGTGGAAGGTGTCCCTGCCCATGGCAGGGGTGGCACTGGATGGGCTTTAAGGTCCTTCCAACCCAACCATTCTGGGATTTTATGATTCTGTGATTCTCCTGCTCTCCCGGAGAGGAGATTGGATTGATGGGCTCTTCTGACATGCTGAGCATAACTCAGTTCCTGTTGGAATCAGAGCTTTTATTGCCCAGGCAGTAGAAGTGCAACAGGGCCTGAGCTTTGCTCGTGTGGTCTCGTGTGGAGCGGGCCAGGCTGGTCCTTGCACACCCACCCCAGAATCCCCTGTGACCGTCCCCCCTGCTCCCACCAGTCCTCTCTCACCAGCCAGGGTTATTAAACTGCTATTTATCCAGTTCAGGCTGCAAATTGGAGCTAATTAACACGTGCACAACCTCTTCCCCGTGCTACTGACCATGGAGGACAAAGCCTTTGAGCCGCCTCCTCCTCTCTCGCCCCGCTAACGCTCTGTGTGATTTCCTGGCAGCTTTGGCAGAGCAGCTCCCAGGCTGGAGCACGGCTCTTCCAAAAGGGCAGCTGGAGGGACACAGCCCCAGCTGCATAAATTAGAATTTATCTGATCTTTTAATCTAGGGTGAGAGAACATATGGAGCGTCGTGGCAGAGTCAATTTAAGATTCTGACAACAAAAATATGGGTTCTTTCAGCCATAATCATTTAAAACAATGGTTCATTTTTGTGCTGCTCCTGACGTACAGTAGAAACTGTGAGAGACTGACAGGTTCTGGGGCTGTTCTCATCCCACTTTAAAAACGTGGGCCTTAGGAAATGACTTTGTACCCAACCAACGAGCAGATTTCCAATTATTTTACTAAATAAATACAAGTATTCTGTAAAAGCAGCTGCGACTCTCAGAAGGTATTTTTCCATAAGGTAAAGTCAATCAAAGGGAACGTGCTGCTTTCAGATAATGTTCCAGGAATGAATGCAGAGAGCAGAGCTGAGGAGCCCTCGGAGCCCTCGCCTGCTCCGACAGCCCCGGATCCCCCTCTGTCCTTGGCCATCCACGGCCTCCTACAGCCCCTGCAGCTCCTGCGCTGCTTCAAGTTTTATTGACGTTTTAATATTTTATTCAAAGGGATAGAGACACTTCACAGTCCATCAGTGACTGTTGTGTTGCATTTCATGATCCCACCATCCCCGTTCGTGGCAGAGATCATGGAATGGTTTGGGTTGGGAGGGACCGTAAAAACCATCTCATTCCGTCCCCTGCCATGGGCAGGGACACCTTCCACCATCCCAGTCTGGCCTTGGATGCTTCAGGGATGGAGCAGCTTCTCTGGGCACCTGTTTTACGGAGAACACCTCCAGAGCAGAGAACGTATTTGGCCAACTTCAGATCAGAAGTTTGTGGCAGGGCTGAGAGCTGAACCCAAAGATTTTGAGTTACCAATCCAGGCCTGGTTGATCACCCAACCCTGATAGTCAGCAAAATGCATTTAAAGGATTTTTATGTGCAGGATGGAACCGTGGCCACGTGCTGTTGATGCCCGTGGGGGCGGCTGAGCAGGGCTGCCTCCCCCTGGCCTGGCTGCCTGTGGCTTCCACATGCAAACTCCATGTCCAGAGGAGGCTGCTGGCCAAGGGCCCTCTGTCTGTCTGTGCTGGGCCGTGGGGGTGACTGTCCATCATGCCAGCAGGGTCACTGAGTACCCACGCATCAGGCACTTGTCAAAATCCTACACCAAACCCCTCTACTTCTGACCTGGAAAGCCAAGCAAGGAAGCTGACAGGAGACCTGGCTGTTCATGAGGAATGCCAGAGCACGGGCCAAGGTGAAACCCAACAGAATGGGAAAATATCAGTGAGTTTCCTGTGTATTTTAAAGCGTTTACTAGAACTGAGCAGAGCATTAGCCCTCACTGAGGAATGATAAGATGGCTGCAAGAGCAGCTCCTATAGACCCTGCTCCTATAAAATTGAATTGGTTTCATATCTACTAAATTTTAAAGGCCTTTCTTTAGACTTATGGATTTATTAAAGAAAAAAAAAAGGTTTATTCTTGATGTCTTGAGCACATTATTGCAGTAACCTCGTTGCTGGACCACAGCTTTGGCACAACACACACATCCGTAACGAGGGACTGCCTGTTCTGGGGAGGTTTTATTACAAAAGAAAGTGCACAAGTATATTAGGAAGAAAGGGGGAAACAGAGAAGTCTATTTTTTTGGCAAAGCCTTGTATTATAGATCTCATTTCTCTGGTTGCAGCTGCCTTTAGGCACCCATTTCAGCAAGCTGCTCTGTTCTGCTTAGCTATAGATGCTTCCCAAATTTCCTCTTTGGTGAAACAGGCATTTGTGCAGGTTCCCCATAAAAGTGACTGATTTGGGTTTTACCAAGAGCTCTGGCACTTCTCCACTACAAGAAAGAATTGCATTTATAGAGAGGTTTATCAAGATGGGAATAGTGCAACAAACATTTTAAATGTCCGGCAGAATCCTCTGTCTTCCCCCAAACAAGCCTCCCTGGGCAGGAATTTCAGCCATTCTGGAATGAAATCCTCCTGAAAGGAATCTGTTTCCCTGTGGGACTGCCCAGCTTTCAGCCCTGCTTCTGGGGGAAGGTAAGAGAGCTCTCTTTTCATTTACTATTTATGAGATGTGCGTTCCTATTGCCAAATGACCACAGGATTCGGTGCTTTTAAGAATCTGCAAATGAGATGAAGCTCATTATTTTTTAATGTGAAAGGGATTATTGCAATGGGAGTGCAGGGATGTGTAACCTCAGAGATGGCTCTTGCTGGGGGATAGATTTGGAGGCTTTTGCTTTAGGAAGCCAATAAAGAACACAGAGTATTTCCCAGTCATTCTGCTCAGCATCTAAAAGCAGTATTTATTAGGAATAACACTAAAGGGGATATTTTTGTTAATTGCAGACCGGGACTTGTAGGAAATTGCCCTCCTCGTGTGTGTGTTTTACTGTGCAGTGCTGAAAGAAATGCAGGGGCACGTTTCCAAAATAAATCTTTTTCCTAATAAGCAAAAATTCCTCATTATCCATTCTTGCCCCCACACGTCAGAGCTGATCTCAGGGTCCTGAGGGACAGCAAAGGCTGGAGGCACAAATGCAGCTTGTTCCTCGGATTTCTGGATGCCAGGGCTGCCCTGAGCCCCTGCCCCCAGCCCTCCCTGCAGGTCACACACAAGGTTTATGCATAACCTGAATATTTTTTGGACGTGTCTGTGTGAGACAGAGCTGTCAACAGGTGGCAAAGGCACTGCAGCTGCAGGAGAGGGCACCTGGTTCAACAGCGCGTCCAAGGCAGCTCGAGCTATGGCAGAAAAGAGTAAATTTAAGGGAAATATCAGAACTTTGCTGTGTGTGGGAAGGATCAAGGGGCATTGAGCAACTGCTGAGCACTTTCTGGAGGCCTGGGAGTCACATCCCTGCTCCCCCAGCAGCCTGGGATGTGCAGGGAGCAGGCTCAGGCCACTGCCCTCTGCACTGCACAGCCACCGCTGCCTCTCCAGGACAGCAGGGCAGCATTTAGCAGAATATCCGTAGGGGTTTGCTGACCAGCTGCCAGGAACACGCACTTGCATCCTTAGGTGCCTTTTAAGACCCCAGACTAATCTCCTTGCCCGTGTTCCTGCTCTCCTGAGCTCATGCTCCACAAACGCAGTAATTGCAGGCATTTGTTTTGAACCGCACAGGCCTGAGCTCCAGAGCAAGTTTTATTTACTGCAATTATATCTGGCAGGTAATTTCTAGTAAACCCAGGGAAATGATTAACCTCCCACTAAATTCATGAACAGAAAAATAGGGCAAATTGATCAAATAAGCTGTTTCCTACATAATAAAAAAAATATTACAAATAGAACATCCTGGAACAGAAATAGCTCTGATGAAACCATAAAGACAAGCAGGAACCTGCTAGAGTCATCTGTGCAGAGTTTTTAACTGGGAATTCGTTTCTAGCTTATCTCCTAACTATGAATTATTATTATTTTACCTATTGCTGGTAGTGGAGCTGCTTCAGCTGTGCCCATACCTTGTGTCACAGATGAGTGACTTGTGTCGCCTAAAGAATCACAGGCAAAGGTATTAGCAAGAGGGGATTTAATTTAAATTTGTCAGAGCGTGATTGAACAAAGTTTGATGGCAAGTTTTACTCTGTTCCTTACTGCATGGATGAATTCTGCAAAGGAAAATGGAGTTAGAATTGATTTAAAGTGATTTACACAGAGACTAAAGAGCCAAAAGGGTCAGGGAGACCCTCCCGTTGAGTCAAGAGGTGAAGAGTGGAATTTCTTATTTGAGTTTGGATAAGAGGAAAAGACAGCCTGGGACATGAGAGCATCCATTTGGAGAGGTTACAGAATGCTGGAAGCAGAACTGGCCTCTTTTGATTTCCACAGCAATACCTGTGTGCCTTCCCTCCTGAGGGAGTGTTTGGAAACCACTTTGGGGCAGTGGCTGACAGAGCTACTGAGGGGCTTTGTACATTAATGCCCAGCATTCCCATTTCCCAGCTCAGAGCCCTGCTGTGTGTGCCCTCGTGTCCCTTTGTGCTTCGTTATCCAGCTCCGTCTGGGGCTGAGGGGAGCTCCGTCCCAGCCCGGCTCGGGAAGCGCGGCAGCAAATGGGAAATGAGGAAGAGTTGCTCTGCACTCATGGAAAAGGCTCTTCCCAGACCGCTCCGTGGTGCTCCCCAGACTCCAGACAGAGAATAATGTCACTCCGAGGCCCAGATTTTCCTCCTCCTTTGGAATGATGGTAACCAGGAGTGACAAGCTGCGAGCTGGAGATGATCCATCATGTGGCACCTCTGTCCTCCTCCCCGTGCACCGCTGGCCAGGCTGGGCACAGTGTGATGCCAGCTGCTTTCTGCTTGCCTTGAGGTGGGGAAAATCAGGAGAGGTGTCATTTGGGGAGGGCTTTGCCCGTTCTCCAGGGCTGCTGGGTTTGCTCTGCCCACCTGGCATCAGCCTTGGCGGGTACGTGGTGGGTGCACAGTGGGCACACGGTGGGTAAATGGCAGCAAGGGCTTTGTCAGGCTGCCAGTGGGCAGGTTTGAGGGTTTCTTTCTCCTCCTTGTCCTCTCCCAGGCACGGTTTCCTCTCTGATGCTGGCTGATGGTTGATCCCCACGAGTTTCCCAAACAAACAGTGGCAATTGCTCCCTGATTCAGGCAGGCAGGCTGTGCAAATGGAGATAACTATTTACCTGCGCTGCTCCCTGCCTGCCCCGGCGCTCAGCCTCCCCTCAGGCTGCAGCGTTCGCTCCTGCTGGGATTGCAGCGGGGAGGGGGTGGCGGTGGGGCTGCCCAGGGTGCCCAGGGTCGGGACACGGGGAGCGGGGGCTGTGCTGGCCCCTCCGGGCACCAGGTGCTCCTGCAGCACCTGGCAGCCAGGGACAGCCAAGGGAGCACTGCTCTCTTCAGCCTCAGGCCGAGGGCAGCCCGCGTGTCCCATCGCACAGGACACTGCCACTGCTCCTGCTGGCACTGGGAAGGTAAAACAGATGTGTTTGATTTCCAGGGGACACCCCTGGCACAACACTGGGCTGTCAGCGCTGCTGTCAGGAGCTGAGGTGCTCCTTCCTTGGGCACTAAAATAAATTTGCTTTAAAGTTGCACTACCGAGGTTCAGGTTGGATATCAGGAAAAAAATTCTTCACTGAAAGAGTGGTTGAGCATTGGAATGGGCTGCCCAGGGCAGCGGTGGAGTCACCTCCCTGGAAGTGTTCAAAAAGTAAATGGAGCACTTTGAGATGTGGTGTGGAGGCTGGACTTGATGTTCTTGAAGGTCTTTTTCATCCTTAATGATCCTGTGGCCTTGGGTGATGAATACCACACTGAAGGAAGCTTCCAGAACCTCCACCTTCAAGCTGTCTTTCATGACTTTTAGGTACCTTCCCTATTTCCCAGTATTTCCACATCATACAGAGTTGTGTTATTTGTATCTCTTCCCTCTGTCCCAGGCTCCATCCTTTTGAATGCTTGACCAAATTATGATGAAATAAATTCTGTATATATTGCTAAAGTTTATTCTGCTGTTGAAACATTGCACAGAAATCTTTTGTCTGTCCTGAAACTTCAGACAAATCTTTGCTTCTTTTAAAATAACCTTTGAAATGTTTTTCATCCAAACGAGTGAAATAGCAAGAATAATGGATGTTGTAGGATTTGTAGCCACTATAGTTTCCTGCTTCTCCAAATGCTTTTGGAAATGCTGATTGATTTGTAACAAAGCTTGAAATGTCACCAGGAGGAATGAATGAAAAATACACTGCTCTAATGTATGTTGAAGTTGAAATTGGCTCAAAGTTTTAACCTTTAAAGGTGCTTTTTTCCTTTTCTTCCCTTTTTTAACTTTTCACAGCAGTCAAGGAGTTGGAAAGATAACCAGGAACAAAATGCACATAGAGGAAATGAATAAATTATGCTCTTATTTTTGGCACATTTACAAGAGAGACATTTTAAAACTCCACTTCAGTGACAAAAGAAAGGATTGCTCTACTTAAAATAAAGCCTGTTCCCTCTGGTACAGAGGGATGCTGTGCTGGTGAGCTCAGATGGATCCCTGGCCTGGCTCAATTCTGCAGGTCCTTGAGAGGGGCAAAAAGCCCTGACTGTGCCCACAGGCACCCCCAGAGCCTGCAGAAAGGGGCTCTGCTGGGCAGGAGGGGCAGGATGGGATCATTCCTGCCTTGGGCAGCGGTGGGAATGCGGCTGGGAGAGCGGGAGCCCCGTCCTGGCAGTGCTCCCTCCCCAGCTGGGTTTGTTGGTTCAACCGGCAGCGCGGTGGCTCAGCGCGCCGGGGGTGTGTTTGGGCAGCAAGAATAACGAGGCTTTGCCTGCTCTAGAATTTGCAGTAATTGGAAGTGCAGAATTAGGTAAACACGGTTTGAAAGCCATCCAGCTTTGGATCCAGCAAGATGACCCTTCAGGGACGTTGAGGCTGCTCCAGGGCCACCAGCTCGTCTGTGTTTTGTCCCTGTTCTCCCTGGTGGTGTTCCAGTCCTCGCAGTGCTCAGCGTTTGTCACTCAGGTTAGAGATGTCTGGTGCTTTCTAGGGTTTGCTGCTTTTCTTTTTCCTGATGAATTCACTCTCTGGAGTATAAAACAATAACAAAACCCCCGGGATGTGTCTCACTGCAGCCTGTGCTGGAAGACGTGCAGCAGCTGGAGCTGCGGTGCTGGGAGGATGTGACTCCTTGGGCCTCACTCTGCCCATCTTCTTCCTCAGTAACCACTGATATCTGGGCAGTTGTAGAGCCAAACAGGGGCTGTGCAGTAAGTGGGACCTGAGTGCATTTTGTTGTCCCTGAGAACCAGCGAGGGGGCTCATCCTCCCTGCCCTGACAGCTCCTGGGAGGTTCCAGCTCAGTGCTGCAGCAGGATGGTGCAAAACTGCTGACAAACGTGGTATTCCAGCTCTTTCCCAGGATTCTGTGGGTAGAATCCAGGGCCCTTTTCTTCATCCAGCTCCCTCTCCTCCTGCACCAAGAGCTGTTCCCTGTGGTGATGCTGTGATGGTGAGGAGAGGTGGGAGGCAAGGGGTACTGAGCAAAACCAGGCAACACCAGGAATAAAAACTGCAGGTTCTCAAGTTCCAGTTCATTCCAGTATCCTGAAACTTGCTGCCCCACTGGAGGTGGAGTAACCCAAGCTGGCACCGTGGTGTGGCTGTGAACAGCAGCATTGGAGGAAGGTCAGGAGGGAGCTGCATTGCAAATGAATGAAATGAATCCTGGAGCAGTAATTACAGGGCTCTTTCTCCTTGTTCCTAGACACTTTTTTTTTAGCAGAAAAAGGCTCAAGATGAATCCACCTATCTCATTGTAGCCTCATGATGTGTTTGTTCAACATAAAAAATCGATGTTGAACTAGAATTTTGTGGGGAAGGAGAAGGTCCGTGGGGATTACATTCCTGTTCAGTGCAATTTCATGTTTTACTGCTGCATAGCCTGGCTGGTTAATAAGGCCTCCTCGAATGGGAGTCTGTATTATTGCTGTGCTGGTATGTGAAAATCAATCCCTGTAAATTTATTGGTGGCCACGTGCTCTCTTTGCTATCGGTATAATTGGGGCTGTCGTTGATTGACAGCAGCCAATAATCAAAAGCACTTTTGCAATTCTGATCCCCATCAAACACCAAGGGCAGGGAGTGTCCTTGTGCCTGTTCCCTGGAGCTTGGATCATTCCACAGATTACTGGGATGAAGAAGCTTGCCTGGCGTCGAGGGGAAGCAGCCGGGGTGGCAGTGGAAGAGCTGAGACACCACGGATAAAACCCAAATCCATCCCTTTGGGTTAATGAAATCCTTTCTCCCTGGACCTAACGTGATCAGCCCAGTGAAGCACCTGACAGGAATTGTTCCTCTGACTTTGTGCTGGGATAATGGGCAGTTAATGGCAGTTTTGTACTTGGCTGGGGAAGGGTGACAAGGAGAGGAAAATTTGCATCGTTTGGAAGCAGCACAGCCGTTCCCTGGATTCCTGTCTGGGCTTTTTATCTGATCTGGAGAATGAAGAGGAGATGACTTCAGAGAAATCTGAGTGTGATAATCTTCTCGGAAATCGGAGCGAGGCAGAAGCAGCCTGCTGGAAGGGGATCAGTCCTGGGCTTCCCAGACGTGTTGGCTGAGAGATTTCGGGAACAGCCAGGGGAGCTCCTCCACCAGGCACCAGGCTGGCTCCAGATGGGCTCCATCCTTCATGGTTTCAAAGCCCCGAGTCCAGTCAGTTATGGCACTTGATTACCTATTTAGCTCCCAGCATCTGATTGAAAAGGTTTGATTACTGAATGCGAACTGGGATTAATTTGGTTAGGGCACCAAAACTAATGGCATTTACAGGAATTAGCTTTGGATATCAAAATGTAAGTCTGAGATAAAACCTCCACTTTTCTCCTTGTAAGAAACACCTGCTATAGATTTGACCTATAGGAACTCAGTTCAGTATGTGGTGCTCATGAAAAACAAATTTGCTTTTACCTGCATACATTAAATTTCTCTTCCCTTGGCTGATAATCCTCTGCGTGCTGGCATCCTGACTGCTCTAAAGATTTTTGAATTAATGTTGAAATTATTCATTTTGGGTGGTAGGAGCATCTGTTCCAGTGTTATATCCGTGTCTGGTATTTCTTCATTATATATGGGATGATGCACTCGAAAGGCACTTGAGATGCAGGTTGTAAAAATACCACAAAGGCAGGGAAGGCGTTTGTTGAAGAGTGCTCTGTGAATTCGGATGCATTTCATTTAGGAACAATCACATCCAGGGGGCTGATGTTCAGTGTTGGGGCCACAGGGATTAATTTGGGAATCTCTGCAGAGGGGGCAGTTGCTGGTAGCGGGTTCTGGCAGGGTTGTGGGCCAGGGGAGCAGGGCTTTGGTCAGTGGGAGTTGGGGTTCAAAATGGGGACCCGGGGGACCACAGGGCTGGGTGAGGGAGCCTGGGGAGTCCCAAGGAGGAAGGTCTTGGGGCAGTGTGTGACACACGGGGCTCGCTGGGCAGTGGTGGCCGCGGGCAGGGGACAGGGGAGGTACCAGGAGGAGATGGAGGGGGTGGACCTTGAGCTCCCAGTGAGCCCTGCCAGGGCCGTGGGACAGGGTGAGGAGCAGACCCACTGACCAGTGATGGATACAGCTGTGCTGGCAGGGGAGGGAGGGGCTGGGTGTGGGTTCAGCGGTGCAGGGCGAGGGCTGATGTCCCCGTGGGCTGTCAGTCCTGTGGGGTGACTCCAAGGGACAGTGTGACCATCACAGCTCCAGGCTTAGGAGCCGTTTTCCTGGCTGTCCACAAAACCCTTCGGTTAAGATTAAACCCCATCTCTCCAAAGGCAAAAGGCTCTTCCTGAGTGTTGCGAGCTGTAAATCACCGGGCTCTCCTCGGGGCTGGGGTCAGGTATCAGGGTAGGGTTCAAATCAGCATCCTCAGGAACCCATTTTACTCTTGATCCTCTCAATCCCTGCTGGGGATAAAAGGCTTATCATGAGTTATCAGATGATAGCAATGGCTCCCTCGGCTGTGTTCAGGCCCAGGTTTGTGCACATATTAGATGAATTTGCAGAGGAACAAAGTGCTCAAGAACTTGATTCATGGGTGGATTTTGGCCTATGTTTTATAGGTCTTCAAGGAACCACCAAAAACCCGTTTTTTTCCTGCTCTGTGTTTTGAAGTTTAACCCTGTGGTACAGGAACTGTTGGCAGAAACTCAACTCTGAAGGAAATATGAACCATTTGTCAAGGAAAGGAGCAGCACATATTTTAGCCCTCCAGCCCTGCAGGCTTTCAGATATTACCCAATAAAACAAACTCATCCACTTCTTCTTCTTGAAACCCCAAACCTAATTTTGAGTCTGTTTTCTCTCTAGAGTTCACCTGGTAACTTTTCTCCTCCTGGACGACATCCCAAGCCCAGGAGTCCTGGCTGGCTGAGAACCCTGCCCCTATTGCCCCTCTCTGAGTGGAGCCCTAAGCCAAGCCCCAAATCCCCACCAGGAACACCCCTCTGCCACCTCCCCACGGCTCCTCAGGGCCTCAGTCATTCCAGGCTTGGTGCTGGTTCGTGGGAAATGGGGAGGAGGAGAACAAAGAGGGAGGGAATGGAAGAAGTCTGAGAATGAAGACTGGAAGGAATTTTGGGGGAGGGTTTCTCATCTTTCTCAACCTCCACATCTCCTGCAGGATGCAAAATGCACAGCTGAGAGCCACTGATCTCTACAGCCTCAGGTTTTCTTGGCTTCAAATCCTGATCTGGGCCAAATTCCAAACGTTTGCTCATTTAGATGAGTAAATCTAAGAGAAATTAAAGATGAAGATGTATTATCAGTCTTAACTTCTGTGTAATACTGGTGCATGCCTATGATTTTGTCATTACATCAGTTCTTGAGATGTAGAAATTGCTTGCGGTAATTTAATTCTCGCTCTATTTTATTGCATTCTTGTGTTGCTTCCTCGACCCTGGGTCTCTTTGCTGAGTTATAATACGTTTTTACAATTTTCCCTTGACTATCTGTGCCTTCAGGAATATCAAACATGGCAGATCCACTCCCTTTCACGTGGAACCAGCCATGAAAAGCCACGACAGGGACAGTGCCTGGGGCGAGGCACAGCCAGGGTGGCTGTGGGGGTCACGCTTTGAAAGCATCTTTTAAAGTAAACGAGATTTTTAACCCAGCAAGCTCTAACTTTCATTCATTTGTTCATCCCAAGCCAGTCTGGGTTGATTCAAAGCAAAATACTCTCACCTTTTTTTTTTGGGGGGGGGTTGCATTGATGTTTTAATGATCTTGAGAGTTGGTTTGTGTGTCAGGAAGTGGCAGAGTCCTCGTTCCTGGAGGGATTTAAAAGCTGTGTGGATGTGGCACTTGGGGACATGGGTGAGGGGTGGCCTTGGCTGTGAAGGTCACTGTGATTTCACTGTGATCTTGCTGATAATAAGTAAAACAAGTTTGTCTTTTGGCTGGCAGCGAGGGGGATGCCTAGAAAGACGTTAAAAATAGCTACAGGGAATCTGCTGTGCTCCTTGCAGCTGCTGAATTGTTGTGCTGTTAATAATGAGCTCCAGGCATCCACGGAGCCCCCACCCCTCCCTGCAGTGGGTGTCAAGGAGCCGTAGATAACCCAGTGTTATCAAACTCGTGCTGCCATGCAGAACTTTATAGGGACCTGTGCATTTATATGCTGGCAGATAAGTACATTATTACCAAGGATTTCATGCAAATGAAGGGTTATTGTGCTGTGACGCTGTCAGATCATTACCATTTTCTGGTTTAATAACTCCTTGAAGGGGCATTAAGATCCCAAGTGGAATTTTAGATGGAAGCCCTGTGTTGCAGGTGCCTGTTCTCTGCTGTGTCCTCCCCCTGCCCTGGGGAGCAGAGGGGCTGTGCCCTGCCTGGCTGGGCTGTCCCTGAGTGTAGAATCTCTGTGCAGCCCCATCCACGCTCTGTGTGTACAGAACCATTTTGGTTAAGTAGAAGAAGTGATATTCTATTCATTTAAATATTGTAACATCTGATAGAGCTGCAATGCTCTGATATTAATGGCCCACTTGAGGCCAATCCTTCTTCTCAAAGGGCTTTTTGGTCACAAATTCATCATGCAGGCATCAGGCAAAGAGTTATCATTCACTTTTTTTTTTTTTTTGTGAAGGACAGATATTGATATTCTCCCAAGATGTGGAAACAGATCCCCTTATCAGCAGTGCTGAGCTGCAGGCTGGGAGCAGAGGAATCTCCTCCAACCACCAGCCCTGTGTAGTTCAGGCAGCTCTGCTTTTCCCAGGGAGCGCTCAGGGAATGCTCAGATGTTAGTCTCAGCCCAAAAAGCTGCGTTTTTGTTGAGTTTTGTGTTCCTCCTTCCTTGTGCCCAGCAGGAGACATGGTTTGGTCTGGGCAACGTGAGTCCCCATGCCTTGAAATCCCTTGGATGTGTACTGGAGACAGGGACAGGCGTCTTGGCAGGCCCAAGGCTTGCTCCAGGGCCAGGAGGAGCAGAGCAAGGGCTGCTCCTGGGCTGTGAGCTGGGCTTGGCTTGCAGCTCTTCTCCAGTCTCCCAGTGAGACTTGGAGCGAGTTGCTGAGGCCCCTCGTGCTTCCTTTTTCCAGCTTGCCGTTCATGTGCAAGTCTCTTATGCCAGCCAGGAGGGCAGTGGGACAGGAACCCTTTTTATTGACATGTGTGGCCCACCAGGCTCCTCCCTGTGCGTGAGGCCTTGGTGACAGCAGGGATGTCCCGTGGGCATCACCTCCCCAGGACCTGCTGAGCGCCGTGGATGTCAGTGAAAACCCAGACTGAAATGTTCTTCCTGCTGGGCTGGGTGCTGCAAAACCGCGGGGAAGGTGAAAAGCTTCCAGGCTGAAAGCTCCTCAGAGGCTGTGGCAGGGCTCCCTCCCCTCTTTGGGAGCCAGGAATGCCAGCGGCAGTGGAACCCTGGAGCCTGCAGGCAGGCTGATAGAAAATGCAAGGGATCATTAAAAACCCAAGCCTGTGTGGTTTTTGGGAGGTCCAAGACTGTTCTCGTGTGGTAGAGCTCCAGGTCTGCTTGAGAAAGTACCCAGTAGATGCCAGGAAAATTAATGAACTGCTTTTGGCTGCTGGGGCTCCAGCGATGGGTGACTTGGAGCAGCAGCGAACAGGTCCTGGTGCTGCCAGCTGAGGTCTGAGCGTGATTACGCGGGGCAGAATTGATTGATTTTCCTTGTCTAAATTATTCACAAGCTTAGTCATTGCTTTTGGAGCTGATAATTTCACTGGGGCTCGGGAGCTGCCACATCATGGCTTATGAGAAGTTTAACCATTAGTGAAGTCTTGGGCAATAAATCACCGTGGTGCTGTGCTGCTCTTAAATGTCATTGGAGCTCAGTGTGGCTGAACAGGAGAAGCACAGAGGATGGGAACAGCTTCCCAGAGAAGCTGAGCCTGCCCCATCCTTGGAAGTGTCAGCTCTTTTCCCTCCCCAAAGCCATGAGCTGCCTGCAGGAAGTCCCATGAAACGATTTGAAATGTCTGAGACAGCAGGGCCTGGACTGGTCTGTAGGTGTTGTATTAATTTTTAATACATATGTGAGTGTAATTCTGGCGACTGCAGCTTTGTGCTGAGCACTGTGCTGTGAATCACTCACCTGCTGTGCTGGGCTTTGGAACATTTTGGGGGAAATTTGGTTTAGTTCAGAGTCTTGGTTTCATTATCTCATCCAGGCTTTACCAAGTGAAGGGTAAGATCTAAACTCAAGGCATGTCTGAGTGCAGAGTTACCTGCAAGAGCTTTCCCCTGGTGTGACTGGAAGCTGAGCAGATCAGGGTTGCTTTCTGCACTTATCAGAAGGTTCCTTTAAATGAATTTAAACAACCTGGCAGAAAAAAGGACATTTAAAAATGCAGTGAGCAGTGTATAACCAGGATCCCCAGTTCAGCGGGGCTCTGGGGGTGTGTGAGCGTGCCCAGCCCTGTGTGGTGTCCTGCCCGCTCATCAGTGGGGATGCTCACGTGTCATCCTGGGAAAACGTGGTCTTCCCACTCACAAAGCGCCCCACCACACCCCTGCAACTCCCTCCTGCCCCTGTCCCCGTGGGCAGCAGAGAACTTGGATTACTTTGAGTGGCTGAGGGGAAGGAGCAGGAATCTGACGCAGCTCAAGCCTATTCTGTAGGCTGGTGAGAGGTTCCTGTGCTCAGCTGGTGGCTTTGGTTCTGCTCTTACCGAGCTGCCTTTCGGAGGTGGTTACCTCCAGAAATAGTACGAGGAAGAAGTGTTGCTCTCCAGAAATGGGGTTTCCCTCTGACAGCTGCTCTGGGAGCTGCCTCAGGCTGCTGGCAGCAGGGAGGGAGGGCCGTGCTGCCGTTCTTCCCCTCACAAGTTGTTGCAGTGTGTCAAAAAGTGCTATTTTTTCCTGGCATACGGAGCAGAGCGTGCCTGCCTCCCAGCGTGACCTATATAAAGACGGAGTCAAAGCTATTATTGTTCCGTGCTGGAGGTTCTGTGTTTCTAGGCTTAGTCAAAAAAAAAAAAAAAAAAAAAAAAATCCAGTTTTTTAATAGACAATGAGCATGGAGAGCAGAATGCAGCCCCATCAGCCCTCTGTGAGGATGCAGCTCTGGGTAATGCCCTGCAAATTCCTTTCCATGCCATGATAAGGCTCAGAGCTGGGCTGATTTTTTTCTCACAGCAAAAATAATAATTTTCAAAAAGAGAAGGCTCTGGGGAGACCTTAGAGCCCTTTCCAGTGCCTAAAGGAGCTCCAGGAGAGCTGGAGAGGGACTTGGGGCAAGCGATGGAGGGACAGGACACAGGAAATGGCTTCAGGTTTAGGTGAGACTTTAGAAAAAGATTCTCCTCTGTGAGGGTGGGCAGGCCCTGGCACAGGGTACCCAGAGCAGCTGTGGCTGCCCCTGGATCCCTGGCAGTGCCCAAGGCCAGGCTGGACGGGCTTGGAGCAGCCTGGGACAGTGGGAGGTGTCCCTGCCATGGCAGTGGATGGAGTGAAATGAGGTTTAAGGTCCTTCCCATCCCAAACCATTCCATGATTTTCCATCTGTGCTGTGTTCTGCCTGTTCCTCCTGGACACTGCAGGTTTATTTCAGCACGGGGTCATCTGGGAAGCAGCTTTTTGACCTTGAGTCTGTCCCACTGCCACGTGTCCCTTTGGGCATCACGTACCTCTTAATTTGCAGCTCAGAGCTTTGCAATTGCAATATATTTATTAGCACAGTGGATTTCTCCTGGCAGTTTAATGATGCTGATTCAGCTCTCTCCTCAGAGGAAAACTGTTTGCTCTCCATCCAGAGCAGATCTGCTCATCTGGATATGGGGAATTTTTTGATGGACAAAGACTTTTTTGGTCAGGAACTGATTCCCAGAGAGCTTTTCCAGCGCTGCCAAACCCCTGAGAGAAATGGGCTAAAAGTGTAAAGGGGATTTCTTCTCATTTATTTCTGTGTGTTCAAAGGGAGGGAAGATCAGGAGAAACGTGACAGTGAGCACGTTTCCTTAGCACCCATGGAACTGCTCTTTAATATTGGAGTTTATTGTGTAATCACAAGAGGTGAGTGGGGAACCTGCAGCAAAACTCCCTCACGAGGCTCTGCTGTAAATCTCTTGCATTGTCCTCTCCCAGCTTGGGATGGATTTGGAGCCCCTTGAGCAAGCTACAGATTTACCTCAATTCCCTATAATTTCCTATATAACCACCCAGTTGCCCATTCTGTTTTGTTATAAAACCACTTTAATATATATATAATTAAATAGCACTTCTTAACCTCCATTCTAATCATGGTTCTGAGTGGATCACATTTCCCTTGCCCTGAGAAATCCAACCCTTCCTGTCCCACTCCTGATTCTCCTGTGATGTTATCATTTAACCAAAGGGTTCACAGCAAATTTACCACAATTCCTCTGCCTTAACTCCTTCACTTCCTCCGTGGTCCCTGTGACAGTTTTGGAGGCACTTGGAGTTTGTCCTGGCACAACATTTTCATCCTTGACATTCCTTCAGCTCCTTCTGTTCTCTCCACATAATTAAGGAAGTTAAGATCTGCAAAGATGGACACTGAATCAACCCAGAGAGATAAAGATGTCTCCTCGTATTTATTTCTCCTGCAAGATATATTCTTTATAAATCCTTCACGGCACATTAAATATTGACTCTTCCTTGTCTCAGCGAACAAAATAATTGTGCATCCCCGAATTTCTCCTTGGAAAGCACACGATGGATGGCTGTGGCACTTTACTCAATATTTAATTAAATCCAGTTTAAAAAAAAAACAAATCAGAGAAAAACTCCCTCTGATATATGAGGAAGCAGGAAGTTCAAACTTAGCAGTTTCCTCCAGGATGCTCCGTGGAGCGTGGCTAACTCAGCTGTTAGGGAACAGAGGTAGGGAACGCATCAATATTTAGGAACTGGGAGTGAAGAATCTGATTTTTAACAAATCCTCCCAACAGCCAATCCAAGTGTGGTGTTTCACTGAACAAGCCTTGCTCTGATGGCAAGTGCTCCTTAGCCCTGGGGTGATCCATGGCTGCCTCTGGGAATTCCCTGGGCAGCACCAGGCTCTCTCAGCAGGGTGTTTGCTGAGCACGGAGCCTTCCAGCACTTGGGAAAGGTGATTTTTCTGGTGTTCGAAGGGAAATATGAAAGCATCACTCGTGCTGGAGCTCTAAGTCACCTGAAATTTTCCTGTCATTTTTTTTTGGAGTGCCGGTTGTAGAATGGCTGGTCTGGAGAAAATGTAGAATTCCAATAAATCTTCAGCAAGTGCAGCATACTGGGAGAAAAGTTACCAGGACGTGCACCCCTGATGGGGGGGTTGGCACTGCTGCCACCCTCTCCTTTGGCCTGGGGGTGCTGGGGGTGTTTGCCAGGGTTCCTGAGGACACTGGTCCTGGATCTGCCTTCTTCCCAGGGTTTTCCTTGGAGAAGGGAAGCCAAGAGCCCCATCCTTGGAGCAGACCTGTTAATATTGCAGCAGGATTTAGCTCTGGAGATGATGTCCCCCCCAGAGGCAGCCTGCATTCCGCAGGGGACAGAGATGGGATGCTGGGATGGTCACCGGGTGTCTGCCCACGGCAGGGGGTGCAATGTGAGGGTCTTTGGGGTCCCTTCCAACCCTGAATTCCATAAGGAAAAAAAGCCAACCCAGGTGATTGCCACAGAGCCCACATCCAGCAGCAAGGTGGAACATTCAGTGTTTCCCAGTGATCCAGGAGTTCCGGGTTGGTGTGAGGGTGTGGAGAGACAAAGGGCAGCTGGGAAATGCTCGGGAGAAACGCCTGGAATTCCAGGCTGGGCTTTCCTCTCACACAAGTAAGGCCAGGCTTTTTGAGGTAGATTGAACACAAGATTGGCTAAAACTGACATTTCACTTCCTTTTCAATCACAACACGTTGCTGGGAGTGTTTAAACAGCGAAATATGGAATAATGTATAATATTGAATGAAAGTGGGTGGTTTATCTTTCTTATTCTTCTTTTCGAGTGAAAGTAATGAATTAAAATAGAATTAATAAAAAAAACCAGAAGAAATATTCCCAGTGCTGCATCCTTTGAAAATCATATCTTGAGACTTAACAAAACACAGGATTAACTTCAGTCTCAGTATTTTAGAATTTAATTAGATTCGGTTTCAGGAAAAGGTGGGGATCAGCCTTTGGGGCATAGCCAGGTAGTGCTTTGAAACTTCTTCCACTGCAAAAAGCTTTAAATGTGTATTTTTCACAGAATCCCAGAATGGTTTGGGTTGGAAAAGACCTTTAAAGCCCATCCAGTTCCACCCCCTGTCATGGGCAGGGACACCTTCCACTGTCCCAGGGTGCTCCAGCCTGGCTTTGAACATTTCCAGGGATGGAAGTGCTCAGTTTTAGGAGAATTCTGTGATTAAACAGCTCCTGCTCCCAGCAGGGCGTCCCTGGGGCACCCCCATCATTCCAGTGCCGTGTTTGTGGAGAGCAGGGATGCCATTCCTAATAAATAATCCCACTTCCCTGATGTGTTAAATTGTTAAATGAGTTAACCCAACTTCCTGCAAAGTGTGTTTTCAAACACATTTTATTCCTGCAATGGTGGCATATGCTGAAATCTATGGGGAGGAACTCAGTAAAGTGCTGCCAGCCTGGGAGTTTATTATTTACGGCATTTTTGAGGGTTTTCATCTTTCTGGAGCCTGGAAGCAGATGGGCTTCTAGCATTTGATTTCCCTGGATCCTAATTAAAGCTGGAAATGTTGATGTTAAGAAATTAAGTGACCGTTACTTAATTTTTCTCCCATTAAGATTTTCTTTTTTAAATCTTTTCACTCTCTTCCAGACTGTGCTGACTCGTTTGAATTCCCAATATCTTGATCATGTTTTCTACATCTTTTTCCTATTTTCTGCTGCCTTGTAACTGCTCAAATCCTGTGAGCTGCTCCCAGTGCTTGCAGAGCAGATCTGCTGCCCTTTGATAGCAGCTCTCCAAACAAGAGCTCATGTCAATACTCATGGAAATCTACATCTTGGGCACTGGGAATGCAGCTGAAATACTTAAAGTGAAGAAATTGAAATAAAAACCCTCCTCTTCCCTGTACTTAGCCTGGCTGTTTACCTTTGGCTGCCCAGTGCAGCTCTGGGCATTGCCTGTATGGTGGAATATTGGAGGCTCAGGATAAATATTTAGAAGTTTCTGGATGTGCTCACAGTTTTCAGCTGTGACTGGGAAAAATGGGAATCCTGTGGTCTGTGCAAGCAGAGGCTCTGGGATGTGTCTCTGGTGTTGCATCCCTTTGGGATCTGGGTGCTGATGTTCCCATCCCTGGGTGATCCCAGCCCTGCAAAAACACAGGCCCTGCAGGGAGGGGAAGGAAAACAGCAAATAAAGTTTAATCTGCTACGAGTGAGCCCAATCTGGGCAATTTGCAAACAGCCAGAGAAGTGTGAAGCGAGTAGCAGTACCCTGGCAGGCCTGCTGCTGCTCGAGTGGATTTTTCCCTGGACTCCAGATGATTTTCCCAATTACCACAGGGCTGTGGGCTTGTCGTGCCCTGTTCCAGATGCTGGCTGCTTCCAGGTGAGCTTCCCACCAGGATCCCACTCCAGAGATGCCGCCAGTGGTTGAGCCCCGGAGCTCCTCCTGTGCCGCAGCACCCGAGCCATCTGCAGCAGATTAACTCCCACAGGCTTCTCTAAATCTCCCCTTCCTCTCATCGCCCAGCATCGTTTACAACCCCCAGTTTGTGCCCTCCAGGCTGACCTCTGAGCCTGCCTTACCTTAGCTGAACTCCAGAGTAGGACTGTGTTTACCCGGCTTTGCTTCCGACGGCGCCGGCTTTTCCCGACTGAATTCCCACCATCTGCCGCTTCCTCCGCAGCTCCGTCCTCCAGGAACTGCTTGCAGGTGCAGGGAGCTCACTCTGAGGCTTTTTCCACCATCCCTGTGACCCCAGTGAATATTTTTATTGACTATTTTTCTTTTTTTCTGTGCTGTTTGCTGACTTCCACTCTTTTTTTTTTTGTAGCTGCACACTCAGGGGCTCTCCTTACTACTACAGAAAATCGAATAATGGCTCAGGTCAGAAATATTCCATTTTATGACCTTTGCAAATCCTCTTTGCTCGTGGGTTTTATGTGATAAGTTAATGCTTTACTGAGAAATGGTCTCCAAGCAGGCCCATTAAATAGTGCTTGTTTTTGACCTGTGGCATCGTTAAGTCAAGAGTTTTCCAGCTTTTCCTGCCCACGTGTCGAGTTTTTCACCAGCTTTGCAGCTGATACGTTTCTCTCCATTCAGGTCTGTCAGGGAAGCAGCTGAAGGACTCTCAGGCATGAAATTCAGCCTCTTTGTGCTCTGCCACAGATGAGCTGCAGGCTGGGACCGCCAGGAACAGGATCCAGCCCGTTCCATGGGTGGGCAGAGCAAGCGCAGCCTCTGCTGCCAGCGGGGTTGTGGGGTGGCTTTTCCCCGTTACCTGGTGTCTGGATGTCTGCATTCCCTTTCTTCTCCAGAGATGTCTGCACCTGGACTGGGAAGCCAGGCTGGACTGTTTTGCATCCCAATATCCCACCTGTGGGAAGCCACTCCCTGTGTCCTGTCCCTCCATGCCTTGTCCCCAGTCCCTCTCCAGCTCTCCTGGAGCCCCTTCAGGCCCTGGAAGGGGCTCTGAGCTCTCCCTGGAGCCTTCCCTTCTCCAGGCTGAACAATCCCAGCCCTCACTGATCCCAGGAGTGAGGACACTCTGAGCTCCTTAAGGAGATGAAGCTGTGTGTGAGGATAAGGATCGGCTGCTCTGTGGAAATGAGCACAGGGCGACGGGAATGGTGATACCCGAGGCAGGAGAAGGGCCTGGAGTGCTTAATGTGCCTTTAGCCAGCTGCCCAGGCAATCCAGCTGTGGATTATTGGGAGCTGTCACAGGAATTTAAAGTGTAATTCCAGGGATTGTCAATGGATCCACATCTGCCAGAGGTGCTGCCCTGGAACTGGAATCTTAGCACAGGGAACACTTTGAACTGGAGTCTTCCCACAGGGAATTCTCCCCTTTTCAAGAGGGGGCACAGGCAGCTGCAGGTCAGGGCTCTGCCGAGGTTGGAGAGGGAGGAGAGAGGGGTTGGGGGCACAGAGGCAGAAGGACACTGAAATACATCACTGCTACACTGCATCGCAACAGGATTAATAATTACTAATAATTTCAGGGTTAGGTTTTTAAATCAAAGTTCTGGTTTTTAGACAGTGTTAATTTGGAGCTTGCTGAGGAGCAAAGTAGCAGTAGGGAAGAGAGCAGAGCACACCTCCTGTGCATTGGGAGCACGAGCTCTGTCAGCTCCTCATCTCCATGTTCCCAGGATCTGTGTCTGTCCCTCTGCCAGTTCCTGATCACTTCTCATCTTCCATTCCCACTGGATTTATTCTTGCAGCACTTTCCCCATTCCTTTCCTTCCTTCAAAGCAGAATATAAATGCTACTGCACTCTCGAGTCGGAGCTTTGGAAAGCAGGAATTTTGGTAAATGTGGAATTAAAGCGGAATTAATTCCTTTTGCCATAAATGTTCTAGTAACATTTCATTTATTGATGTATAATAGCAAATGGGCTCATAGTAGAGATTTATGGGTTTCCTGGGAAGACTGTTTTGGTGCAGTTTATTGACATAAACTGGAATCATTAGAGATGCCTCTTTTAACTTCTGTACTGGAATTAAAATTAAATGATCAGTGCATTGGTCAATTAAGAGAAGACATTTGCAACTTCAGTTTTCATAGTCAGTGTAGCTGGAAGTCACAGGGTGGTGATGGTAGTTAAACAATATTTTGAGAAATGGACATTTTCCCTCTGGTGATGAACTTGTGAAATGAACCTCCCGATTTCAAGTTTAACGACGTTGCTGAGGGCTGAGTGGGGATGTTCTCCTTTGGCCATGGAGCACTATCCAGAGGGAAAGCTGCTCTAACACGGCCTGATTTGGACTTTTATTCAGCAGTTCAGTTGAAAAGGGCTATTATGTGTTATCACTTCAGCCCTAAATGAGTGCCAGTTCACCTAGCAGGGAGTGAATTAAATTGGATTGCAATAACGCACATAAAAACCCCCATAAAACCAAAAGTTAAATGCCCTTTTATTGGGGTGAGGGCTATGTGTTTTGTGGAGAGGATTGTAAAATCCTGCAGAAAAGCAGGTGCAGTTTCCCTCCAGCCCATCCCCGTGGGGGCCCAGCCCTGTCAGCACCGATCCCATGGGATTGCTGGGCTCTGGCTCCCCACATTCCGTATTTTTGCCCTGTGCATGAGGTTTGGTTGGGCTGTGCCACGTCTGGCTGGGCACTTGGAATCCCAGAATCCCAGACTGGTTTGGGTGGGAAGGGACCTTAAAGCCCATCCAGTGCCACCCCTGCCAGGGACAGGGACACCTCCCACTGTCCCAGGCTGCTCCCAGCCCTGTGTGAGCAGGCGAGGTGGGATTTGAGCAGAGACACTGAGGTTTTCTGCTCAAATTAAACCATGAAACGTTGGTTTCCTTGCAGGGCCCTCCCAGTCCATTGCTGGAGCTGTCGCTTTTACAAGAATGAAGTTACTGAACTAAGTCAAATAACTGACAGGAAAACAAGGAAATCACAGCTTGTTTGTAAATTGTTTGTAATTAGATTGTGAGCATAGAAAGAGGCTCCGTTTCTGGAGTGAATTATTCACAATGAGTTATTTGCTCAGTCCTCGTTAGTAACAGATTTACAATAATTTCTTTTTTTCTGTGTTGCTCTGTTCATCCAGATAGCTGCTTCCTCTGTGGATTTTATATTAAAATTTCTAAGTACAATAACCACTGTTTCTTATTGCAAACATCTATCTAGGAGGCAAAAATAAAAACAAAAAAGAGTTAAAAAAGAAAAGGAAAATGCGCCATGTAGATTTATATTTATTGACTTAAAACTTGCAGGCACGAACTGAAACAGGGTCTCATTTATCACCAGACTTGGTTGCATCTTTAAATAACCTCCTTTTTATCAAAATATGTTCACAATATAACTCATGGAAGTAGCAATTTGGCAGATTGAACTGCATTTTTCTGAATTGAATCTCTGTTCTCTCTGATTTAATATTTAATAACGAAGGCATATCTGCTAGTGAACTAGAAAGAAATGACAACTCTTCTATGTGGGCTGATTAGGGGAAGAAAATTCTGCAGGCAAGTAATATCTCTGTTTTCAAAGGATGCTCTTAAGCTATTGAATTCTTATTCCTCTTTGAAATTTTCATAATACTTTGAACAGCCCTGAATTAACAAATGTAAATGAGTGTTTTAAATCTCAGTTCTTAAATACTTACCTAGATAACTTCAGAGAAGGGAGTTCTGACTTCTTGCAAGTGGATGTTTCTAGAGAAGATCCACAACTTCAGGATCTTTTTAGCATTGCAGGAAATGCACAAAATCTTTTGTATGGAATAAAATATTTGTAGATTCATGGGATGGTTTGGGTTGGAAGGGATCTTAAAGGTCATCTCAGTCCACCCCTGCCATGGCAGGGACACCTCCCACTGTCCCAGGCTGCTCCAAGCCCCATCCAGCCTGGCCTTGGGCACTGCCAGGGATCCAGGGGCAGCCCCAGCTGCTCTGGGCACCCTGTGCCAGGGCCTCCCCACCCTCCCAGGAGAGGATTTCTTCCCAATGTCCAACCTAATACTCTCCTCTTTTAGTTTAAAATGGAAGGAACAAACCAGGAAGAAGATTTATTGCCCTGTTTCTGGCCTGGCTAGGAAAGCACAGCCTGGTGTTTATGGTCGTTACCACCTTGTGCTTTAAACAGAATATTCTGGTTTTGTGGTCATGCAAATCTGCTGGGGCAAACCTTGGGGTGAGGGATCACCCCATGTCCTCCCCTCAGCACGGGGCAGGGGTGGCTGTGGCCAGGAGCTGCCCGTCCCTGCGGGCACACCGAGCTGCTTTTCTCTGTCAGAGAAGTAAATGGAAAATCTGATGTGGCTTCACATCAGCTTCTTCCAGCTTGGGTTTCTGCAGGATTCCAGCAAGCACCCAGTGCTGCCCTGCTGGTTCCTGCTGCAGGAGGGCTGGGAGAGGGGAATGAGCCACTGGGATGGCTGGGACACCATTCCCTGCCTGCGTCCCACCAGCCTGGGCCCAGCTCAAACTGGGAGATGGAATGTGCTTGCTGATATAATTACACAGCATTTTAAAACCCAGCAGCAGCCATGGCAGTGTTAAAGAGCAAAGAGCCCTTTGGCTTTTCCATTAAGCTGACAAAAAATAGCAGAATAACAAATTGCAATTTGCTTAATGCACAGCTCCCCCCTGCCCGAGGCTGGCGCTTCCCGGTACCAGGTTCTGGTACCAAACTTGCTCTGCCCTTCTCTTGTGACTGCATTGGCAGCAGCTTTGGCATGGCTGTTTGAATGCAATTAGAATAAAGCAGTTTGGAATTGTTGCAGTGGGAACCCAAACCTCTTCCCTCGAGGAGGATCCTCTCCCTTCCCAGGCAGCTCCTGTTGCTCTCCTGGCCATCCTGGATGCAAAGTGCCCATTGCAGGCTGCTGGAGCAGCTCTGGAATTTTGTTGGGGATTCTGTTCCCTGTAATTGTGATTATTCCAGTCTTCCTTCAGCATTTAATTGATTACTGCATCTTGCAGCATCTTCTTCCAGGCCTGAAGGGCACTGTGGTGTCATCTTCCCCTCTTCCACGTCTGCATCAAACCCTCACAGGTTTCAACAGTGACAGAGCTGTGAGTTGAAAAATGCACAGAACAATTACCTGGCAATTTATAATACGTTAATTAAATGCAGCGATCGCTTGGCACCAGGGCCATCTGCAATAAAGCCTGTGCTCTGTGGTGGGCAGAGATTGATGGGCACTGGGGAGGGGCCCACAGGAGGTCCCTGGCATGGGCTTTTGCTTTCAAGAGCAATGGCGAGGTTTGGGTTGCTGGGAAATTGGGAGATTCCCCTGTGCTGGGAGCCGAGGCCACACCTTTAACCCTGGGATCAGCTTGGGGCCCCTCATGGGAAGGACGTGGAGGGGCTGCAGGAGTCCAGGGAAGGGAACGGAGCTGGGAAGGGGCTGGAGACCTCCTGAGGGAGCTGGGAAAGGGGCTCAGCCTGGAGAAAAGGAGGCTCAGGGGGGACCTTGTGGCTCTGCACAACTCCCTGACAGGAGGGGGCAGCCGGGGGGGCCGGGCTCTGCTCGCAGGGAACAGGGACAGGAGGAGAGGGAACGGCCTCAGGCTGGGCCAGGGGAGGCTTGGGTGGATATTGGGGAAATTCCTTCACTGAAAGGGTTCTGGAAGGAATCCCCATCCCTGCAGGGAGTTAAAAGTCGTGTGGATGTAGCTTTTGGGGACAAATATAAACATATTTTTTTATATATATATCCACACAGATATATACGGACATATTTATAGGTCAGATCTACAGCCATGGTGTAAACAGGGTGGTCTCAGTGCAGACCACCACCGTGGCTCTGGCAGCTGACACCATCCCACAGCCTATTTTTGCATCCCCAGGCATGTGCTGTCTCTTAAAAAACCCTGAGAACACAAAAAATAGCTCTTCCCAATAATCCTGGGACAGGTGAAAAATCTAATCCCCAGCCCAAATGGCCAACAGAGATGTCTGGGGAAGGAAAGCTTAAAATAAAACTGTTGCTGGGGAGAAATGAAAGCTTCGGGTTGGGAAGCGTAACAAGACTTGTAATACGTAATGAAAATCAAATTTAGCAAGGCAAGCACTCATTTCATGGGGTTTGGGTTTTTTTTTCCAGACTCCCAGAACCATGAAGTTCTTTGAGAACTTCAGTGATCAATAACCCATTACAACACTGACACCAACTCTGGACCTAATTACCAGTGCAGCAGAGCTTACCTAATGAGTTCTTCGAGTTATTGGAAGGGGCAAAAGTGTGTGTGGGTTAATATCCTCTTTTTAAATATATTTTTCTCTATGCACCTTGATCTCTTGAGCACAACAGAATTCAGGCTAAAAAGGAGGATAATGAGACTTGTCTCGTATCAAACCTCAAACTGCAAGTGCAGCATCTATTTTGCAGTGCTTGGATAAAATTCTGGTTTTCTGGAGGACAAAAATCTCCCTTGTTTCACTAAATCTCACTGCAGTTCCCTCTAAATGAAGCACACGGGAGTACAAATTTTTAATTCTCCTTTCTGTATATTATATAGTGTATAATATATATATTTATGTAATACTGGATACACAATATAATATACATATATAATACATATATTAGGTGTATGTAATCACATTCTTTCTTCTCCTGCTTTTATTTTAAATACCTGTGCATAGAAATGCATTTCTTGTAGAGAAATGACAGGTCCAAAATGAGAGGTGTCCAGGCTTGGTTGCAACACACCCGGTGATGCTGGAGTCACTGCTCCTCTGCTTGGTGGTGTCTGTGCTGATTGAATTCACTTGGGCGTTCTTGTTTGAATTTTTCCAGCATCCAGCCATTTATTCCCTTTGCAGCTTCCAGTGTGAGACTGGAGAACCCTCCAGTGATGGTTTTTTTTAATCCTAAAAATAATCAAGCCCATATAATCAAGCTGTGTCTCGGTCTTCCTGCTAAACTACATCGAGCATTTTTCAGTTTTTCTCTGAACCCTTTTTTTTTTTTTTTGTATTTTCAGTTGTTCTTCAGGGTTTCTTTTTAAGCGACGAGGAAGAGGAATCAGTGCCATGCTGGGGTGGTGTCCTTACTGCTGTGACAGGTCCCATCCCTGGCAGAGGGTTTGCCTTGGAAAGGGGAGGCCTCCATGGCCTTTTACAGATCAAAGAATTCCAGCATGGTTTGGGTTGGAAGGAACCTCAAAGCTCATCTCATTCCACCCCCTGCCATGGGCGGGGACATCTCCCACCATCCCAGATTGCTCCAAGCCCTGTCCAGCCTGGCCTTGGACACTTCCAGAGATTATTCCACACTTAGAGATGCATCCATAAATTACCTCAGCACCTACCACACGTGACTGAGCCCATTGAGATGAACGCCCCAAAATGCCAACCCAGGAAATTTCGTGAATTCAGTCCTTCCTCCCAGGAAGCTGCGAGCTTTGTATTTGTAAAAAGGCAAAAAAATTCCCCCCAATTTCAGCTATCAAAGCTGCATTTGGCTTCTAAGGTTCATTTAATCACTACAATGGCTTAGTTAGAGAGAACGCTGCAGAGGGGTAATTTATCTTTATTTGTCAGCTCCCCGGGGCTGAGTTCTTTTGAAGGGCAAAAGTGAATAGGAGGTAAGGATAAATTGTGAGCTGTCTAATTTTTGACCTGTGCTTTCTTTCAGACATTATGTTGAGGGAGTTTTTGAACAGTGGTGCCAGGAGACCATGGGTGAACCTGTAGGGTGTTGCCAGATTGGGATTCGGCTGAGCCTGTCAAGTGTTTTACACCTTTTAACCCAGGAAAACGCGTCCAGGGTTTAAAGAGGACAGGAAGGAGTAGGGTCCTCTGCAGATCTTCATAGTTAAGGTGTGGCAAATTAATTTAAGCACTATAAATTGGCTCGAGGAGAGCCCATTTCCCTCAGTGGCAGCAGCACGAGCCTCGTCCCGCACCCACCACAGTCAATGGAAGGGCTCCTATTGACTTCCAAAAGGCCTGAATCTTATTTAATGAAAATTTCACTGAAGACAACTTGCACATGGCCTGACTGATGTTGTTGTAAGGCAAAGTGCTTCCTGCTGTGCATTTAAAACCGGCTCCGTTGTGTGATTAATGCTGAGTCCGAGGAGAGCTCTCCTTGCACTCGGTCACTCGGACGTGTGGCACAGCACTGCACCTCCGAGGGTGGCACAGTCCTCTGCCCATCTGATGGGCAAAACCCCACCAAGAAATTGTGATTGCAAAAGGAAAATGGCATTTGGGCATGGCTTGTGAATGTTTCTGACACTAACTTTGCTCATTTGCGTTGTGCTTTGGTTTGTGGTTGTGTTGTCCTGCTCTGGTGCCTCTTTCCAGGTTCTGCTCCAAGCACTTCACTCAGAACCTTTTTCCTACTTGGCTTTCAAATGGAAACTGTCTGAATCCCAAGTTCAACAAGGACAATTTCCAGCCCCTCTGCAGGCAAAGCTAAAACCTCTACGGGCACATGGTGGAAATCATCCAAGAAGGGTCATTCTCCATAGGGCTGGGTCGTGGTTTCGGGGGTCACTAATGGACAGGGGCTGGGAACTCTCCTGTGGAGGTGAAATCAGGCAGGTTTTGCCATTCTGGCTGGTGAAATCCTGCAAATCCTGCTCGCTCCCAGGACAGAGCTGGCAGGATCTGGCCCCCAGCAAAGCCCCTGGCCTTGGTGTCGCAGTGGGATTCAGCAGTGAGGTGGTTGATGCACTCCTGCTGTCTCACCCTAAAACTCCCTGCTTTTATTCTCAGGGAAGCCAGACAGTTCCAGATTTCTCAGATGAACTCAAATGCCACCTCATTCCCGTCTCCCGCAGGAACTGGAAGTCTACTTAGAGGATTAACTCGACTTGCATATAAAGCCTGTAAATTGCTGTCAGAGCTCTGTGTTTTGGGTAGCTCATATCTGACTCTGTTTCATTATAAAATGAGGCCAACAATACATTTTTTCATTCCCCATGAAGTGTATCTGGATATTTGTGTGGGAAAACTTCATCTTAAAATTCATCTTTATTGTGACTTGGCAAAATGCAGTGAACTGATGCTTCCTAGTGACGTGATTTTAAATACAAACTCAGGCTTAATTTTTATAAATCATTAATCACATACGGCATTTTTGATTGTCCTTAACAGAAATTGTTAAAAATAGATAAGCAGAAATGTTTTTTGCCAAGACAGCAGGAGAAACATAGCAATAATAGTAGTAACAATAATAATAGTTTGAATTAGAATATTGGGCTTTGATTAGAGGCAGTGCTTTGTAGTTAGGGCTCACAGGGTTGCTCTGCCACATTATAGCATTTATTTTACCTTCTCTCATTGCTTTTGGAGTTGTTCAGTTTGGTTAATGGGATTTGAGAGGTAAAAGTCATCCCGAGTGTTTCCTTGAAGAGGAATATTCAGAAGGCAAATCTGGCTTTTCAGGCATTATAATGGCTGTGGATTCTTTAGTTTCCTTTTCCATTGTTCTCTCTGTATTTTATACTCTCCTGCCTATGTTGATTTTTTACCAAGGTATTTTGGTTTACCAGGGGTATACCTCAGTTAGTTCCCCTCGTGTATGTGGGGAGGATTCAAGCAGAGAACGGTGAGCAGCAGGCAGCAGCATTTGTTTCTAGCACATGATAAACGACAAATTTCTGGTGGATGCTTGATTTTAAATTGCCCATTAAAGCAGATTTCATCCGTGGCAGGGAGCAGGCAGCACCCCCAAATTTCCAGTTTAACCAGGTTCATTCTCTTTATGTGAATTCTCGGTTGTGCTCCAGCCCAGAGGTGTCCGGGAGCTGCTGCAGCCACAGCAGCAGGGAAGGAGTAGGAATGAGATGTGAAATCTGAGAGAATTAAAGCCCTTTGGGAGGCTGGGACAGTAATTAAAGCCGGCAGTAATTAAGCATGTCCTGGCTCAGGCAGGGGGAAGATGCAGGGCGGTCAGCAGAGGCTCTTGGCTCTCCCAGCTGGTGAGGAAGGCGTTCCTGCCCCGCCGCAGGGCCACGGAGCTGCCCCTGCCCCCAGGCCAGGTGGCACTCACACCTCTCCGTGCTTCGGTGCTGAGCGCTCCCGCTTTCCAGCCGCGGGTCTGGACGTGGCTGAGGAGCCTGCTGGAACAGGAGGAACCTCTTTGCCATAAAGTTGAGGAGGTTTAGGTGAGGGTGAAAAGCTGCAGAGGCACTGACAGCCCTGCAGATGAGCAGCAGCAAGAGGGGCGGGGGTTGTGCCATCCCCAAAACCTGAGCCCTGCTCAGGCACCGCTGTTAAACGGTTCCAGAAATAAAGATCTTTGTTCCAAGCCCCGTTTCAGGTTGCTAAGTGACAGCAGCGTGCTCGCCTTGCACATTACTTACCTCAACCTGCTTCCAGAGCAAGGCAAGGAATAGTTAAAGACAGGATAAAATTGAGAATGCTCATATTAAATACATTATTGTTACTTATGGCCAAAAAATGCACATTTTGTCCCATATCACGGGCAGGGAGCACTGAGGGAGCTGGGCAGGGAGGCTGGCGGGTACCTGACTTTTCCATATTCCAGAGGGCAGAGCTGGGAGATCCCAGTTTTATCAGGCCATGCTCTTGTCTGTTCCCTCTGAATGTTCAGGTTGTGGTGGAAGTTGCTCCAAGATGTTTTTCAATGCCCTGCTGCTGTTTTTCACCTTTTGTTTGCCCCCAGAAATCCAGGTATCACTGTAAATGTTGGTATTTTAAAATGCTGCGCTTATTTCTTCCTCCAGAGCGTCTCTCAGACATCAACATTTGGGTGTGTCTCATTTGCTTTCGTGCAATTTGCTTTAAGGATAGAGAGATAACAACGGACATTTAAAAAATACAATCATAATGAAAAAATAATTACCCAAAAGCAGCTTTGTTAAAACCATTTGGCATCATTCCAGTGATCTTTAGCAAGGAGAGGAGGAATTCAGGGCTGAGCAACCTGGGATAGTGGAAGATGTCCCTGCCTGGAACTGGATGAGCTTTAAGGTCCCTTCCAACCCAGACCATTCAGGGATTCTCTTTTGCCTTTGGGAGCATCCTGGGGGTAAAAAAGAAAATCAAGGGGATGATTCCTCAGCTCTGGCCTTGAATTTGGTTCAGTGATTTAATTATCTTGGTGTGGAGGGGAAAATGAAGTGTGCCAGATAAACATCTCAGGGCTCTCATGGTCCCCCTGGAGGAAGGGACTGCAGTGAAAGGGACTAAAATAGGATTTTTAAATAAAAGCTCATTAACTGCCTGTGTGGCAGGGCCCTGCGTTAACCATGACAAATACATAGATATTTCCTGATCACAGGAGAGTGCTATTCAAATATAAGTAATTCCTTCTGCACAGCAAGCTTAGGAGAAAAAAAAAAAAATTGTCAGATATTTTCAGTCAACAGCAGTTGGCTCCGCCAAGCTCCTCGTCAGCTGTGATGAGCTATTAGGGGAATGCTTATGGACACAGCAAAAATAAACTCCAAAAAGCATCCATCATCTTTATTGCCCCTTTCCAAAGTGAAAGGGGTTATTTTCTTGCTGGACGAGCTTGCAAAGGACTGATGGAGCCTGGGAAGACGGAAATAATTGACAGGGTTTAGTGTTTTTCCAGACACGACATCAGGGTTTGATACAAGGAATGGGAGATAATTCATCTTCCTGCAGCCCTCAAAAGGCTTTGCAAAGGCTCCAAACCTCAGAATTCTCCGAATTGCAGGAATGATCTGATGCTTTTTGTTACTTTGGTTTAATATAGGTCTGAACACCCCACTCCTCCCCCAGAAAGGAAATTTTAGCACCCCAAGGTCAATGTGCCTCAAAACCGTTTGTAAAGGGAAGCGGCTTTGTCATTTCTGTGACAATTGGGATGTTCTGGGTTGGTTTCCAGAAGTTTCCAGAGTTTCTGTGCTCCTGAAGGCAGAGATGCTCCGTGGTGGGGAGGACTGGGAGATCCCTCTGCCTCTCACCTCGCTCTGCACCATCAGGCTGTGCTCACGTGGGGTTTAATTGGATTAAATTTCATCACTTGATCTATTAGAATTAGTTCTCTTCAAAAGGCTGCAGTTTATCAAGAGGGAAGAGCAAAGATAACAAAAATCCCACTATTCCAGGCTGGGGCTGCGCTGTCACATGTTGGACCCTGTTAAAAATCCCTGTTCCCAGGCACGGGGGAGGTGCTTAAAATGCACAAAAATTGAAATGCAACTTGGAAATAATGATTATATTGTAGGTTTGTGCTGCCATCCATTGTGCCTTACCTGATGGGGTAATTACCACCGTTACAGAACATTTTAATTACAACACTGAGTCAAACTTCATGAAAGTGCCTGGCTACAAAAACTGTATTAAATATGCACAGATACACTTTTTCTACTCATATTTTCCTTCCTTTGTATTCTGCTGCTAACAGAGACCAATTGCTGCTGTCACATCCCCTGCTTGTTTACAAGTTTCAAGGTTTTCCCAGCATTGTGTGGAAAACAGAAATATTTTCTTTCCAGACTTATTAGATTATCAACAGATGCTCGTTTTATAAACTTGCTTTGAAAACCTGACTGGGCAGAGAAACTGTTTGAGACAGCCATCCAGCAAACGGAGAGGGAGAAAACTGCAAATTTGAGTCATTTAGCAGATTTACAAGTGTTTTCTCAGGGTGAGATTAGAAATGATGCTGGCCTGTAAAGGCAACTGCAAAGAGCTGTTCAGAGCTGGTGAGTGCTAGCCTGAGACAGCGGAGTTTTAAATGAAATCACACCCCCCACTCTGCTCTTCAGCTGCATCTGAAAACTGAAACTCTCCACTGAAAACCAGTGGAGAGGATAAATCAGAATGAATTCTGTGTGCTGTGGGAAATCCTTACTGGGAAGCCGTGTAAAGCCTTGTGCTCTAAAGCTTTCAGCTTTGCTTTTTGCTGCACGTTTTGCTGAGAAATTAAGTTAAATTTGCAGTTTTTTGATGATTGTCCTTTAGGTTCCAGCCTGGGTTCGTGCTCATTTTTGCTGTATCTTGCTTTTGCTCACAGTCCCACATCCCCAGCACTGCCCTTACAAACCAACACCACCTGAAATTCCGTCTGCAGCCCAGCCCAGCCTGAAGTCAGGAGCAAAATTCCAGGTGGGCACAGGGGGAAGCCCTGGGATGGGACAAGACCTGGATGCTGAACCTCAGGTGCAGCCTGGGCTCTGCTGGAACCCGAGGACAGGAGGTCCCAGGTGTCCCTGGGGCTGCAGGGGCAGCAGGGCAGGGCTCAGGTGAGCTCTCAGCGTAACGTGCACACAGAGCTCCAGTATTTATCCTGAATATTTATCAGTTGGTATTCATGAGCCCCTGCTTGTTCCAGGAGCACTGCTGCACACCCACAGGTATTCCCTTTGATGTTGCTTTAGTCTTTAAGATCAAAATCAACCTTGTGCCTAAAACATCCTCTGCAGAAAGTGCTTGGCCATTTGTGGAAAATAGTTGGATTTTCCAATCTGCATCAGCTGATCTGCCAGCCCCAAACCAGGCTGGGTGGGCACCTCTCCCTGTGACACACTCTGCCTGAGGAGGATGGGATGGAGACCTGGTTTGCATTTTAAAAAGCCTTTTTTTTGCATGAAAATCAACGAGCTGGTGCTGCACTTGGCTCGTTGGTGCTTGGGCAGGGCTGTAGTGAAGATAACAGAGCCTGTGCAGGGGTATGTTGCTGCCAGGGGTGTGGCTTTGGGAGCCCTCAGCAGAAAATCATGCCTGATGATGATGAGGATGAGGATGATGATGACGATGATGATGACGATGATGGTGGTGGCAGTGTCTGTGCCTGGGCAGGAGGTGCTGCAGGGATGAAATGAGTGGACAGCATTTCCAGGAAGCTGGGGATGAAAGCAGAGGGAGGTGGGAGGTGTTCAGAACCACAGACTGGCTCCCATTGGAAGGGACCTCAAAAATCATCAGATCTCCCAGGATGAGAGGGAACGGCCTCAGGCTGGGCCAGGGGAGGCTCAGGGTGGACACCAGCAGGAATTTCTCCATGGAAAGGGTGGTCAGGCCTTGGAACTGCCCAGGGAGGTTTGGAGTTCCCACCCCAGAGGTGTCCAAGGAATTCCTGGATGTGGCACTCAGAGCTCTGGGCTGGGGACAGGGTGGGCATCGGGCACAGCTGGGACTCCATGGGCTGGGAGGTGATTTCCAACCTCAGTGATTCTGGAATTCTGGTCCCAACCCCCTGCCATGGATGGGGAAGGAATGATTCTCAGTGTTGTGCCCTCACATGGAGCCAGGCCAGTAATTCCAGGAGACTGCTGAAAAGCAGCAACACCTCTGGCCATTGTGTGTTATTATTAATTTCTGACTTACTCCTTTATTGACGTGCAGAACAATTTTGGAGAGCAGTTTGTACAGATTTTGCCATCGAATTTTTAGCTGCACGGGGTTGGTGTGTGGTGAGAGCCCCACCTGATGGGCTGTAAAAGATGCCTTTGATATTCTTCGTTATCCCTCTGGAAGGTTCAGATTGTTCTCGGGAAATGAAGAACAAAAATATGCACAATGACTCCATTAACTCCCTGGCAATTACACTAGAGCTCTTTTCAGCATCACTGTGGAAAATTAGCTCCTTAAGACATGCCTTAAACCCCGAAAGGGTTTCCTAAGAAATTAGGGAAGTGGTTGGCAAAAAGGAATTGTTAAATCTGTTGTCTTATGAAATCCATCGTGCCACCAGGAAATAAAGATTTATGGCCATGCAGTTTATGGGAACCCCATTCCGTGTCTCGTGGCTTCACCAGGGAAGGGGTTGTGTTCAAATTCCATGGATTTTTAAGGAGATGGATAGAGGACCTGTGTTTTGTGGAAATTCAGTGCAGCACATGAGTGTTGGCTTGAAAACTGCCCAGTTCCATTAAATGTTAACGTAGCTTTGATGGAAAAGCAGCAAATAATTATTTTGGTTTGGGTTTCACATTTCAGTTCTTTTTAAAGGGTTTGGGGCCTTTAAAAGGAGAACTGTAGTGCAATCTGCTTTTCTTTTGTTCCTTGTATCCTTTGAGTTCCTTTGGCTGGAAGCTTCCAGGCTGTGCAAGGAGTTTGTCCAATTCCCAGCATCCACGTGGGTGCCTGTGGGAACCCCAGAGTGAAAATTAAGGAGGCTATTTCTGGGGCACAGGAAAAATGGAGAGTAAATGGCTCTGTACTTGAGAGTCTGTATTATTCTAATCTTTTCCCAGTGTGAAATTCTCACTTAAAGGTTCATGGGAACATCTTTTCCTTAAATACAAGTCCTTACTTTAGCTTTTACTGGGGGTATTAAAAAATATGTGTAGGAAAGATAACACTTTGTAGCTGTGTAGTAGCTATTAAGGAGAAAAATCTGGATTTGACTGCTGATCGTTTGCAGATACAGAAGTTGTACCACCTGCTGCTGGAAAACATGGAGCATCCATGAATATTATGGGAAGTGTTCTGACAGCTGCTGCAAGGGGGAGGCTGGAGCAGCTGCTTCCTAAGCAGAGTAGTGAGAGTGTCAGCGAGGCTCTGAAGCTCTCCAGGAGACAGGACCTCAGTTTTGCACCTTTATTAAAAATTTGTCCAAAATTCCATCCAAAAGATGCAGAAAACAAATTTTACTGCCCGTTTTCTCTGTGCAGGAGCTTGCTGAGCTCACCTACACGCTGCTGCAAGCACTTTTATCTCACTTTTTCTCCAACTCTCCCATTTAAAGAACTTCCCAGAGGTTTCTGCACCTCTGCAGTGCCCACACAGCGTGTGGCTGTTTTCCAAACAGGAATTCCCAGGTTGGTGACTCCCTGGGTGCTTCCTTGGCCTCACCCATTGCTTTGGGGGCTTCTGATTCTCCTCTGCATCAGCTCTGAGCTGCAGCTCCTGAGAGGTGCCCGGGGCTTGTCAGGTGAACTGGTCCTGAGAACATCTGAATGCATTTCCAAAGCAATCCCCTGCTAATTAACACACCAACTCTTTCACTGTTAATAAGATAAATCGGTGTTTTCTTGATCTTATGCACAGTTTATGGTAATTTTAAGCCCTACAGAAAGTGGCTGCTTCCATGAACAAATGGGGATAATTAGCTGGAGATAGTTATTATGCAAATTGAGCAAGCTGCACCTTTGAGTTGAAGTGGATGAGCAGGTTGAGCATAATGCCCCAAATTTGGATGCAAATGGAAAAGCTGTTCTGGCATAACCTGCCCAGGCTGTCCATGCTTAGGATCAGCTGCAGAAATTAATTTGGGAAATGAGCCCCAGCCACGAGCCCAGGCTGTTCTCCATCCCCAGGGGGGAGCGTGGCTGGGCTGAGCATCCCTGGGTGATCCCAGCAGGCACTCGGGGCTCTTTTTTGACCAAACCTCACTTCAATGAAATCAAAAGATTTGGGCAAGTATTGATCTTTTGAGGTCTATTTAGAAAATCCAGCCTATCTGGATAATATTCAATTTTAATGTTTTTACTCCCATATCTTTTCATTTGGGTTTATTTTGAATTATTTTTTTTAAACAGCCACATAAATATTATCAATAGGCTGAAATGGAGAGGAATATGGTAAGATCGAAACATTCAAAACCAAAATTAATTTATTTTTTCTTTTTATGTTTTTTTTTCAGAGTTCATACATTCACCACAGGACACCTCACGTCTCTGCTCTGGTTTGGAACCAAGTGTGGCGTGAAATGTAGGAGTGCTGGAGCCCGTGGGGCTGGAGCAGGTGCTGCTGTTGGCCAGGCTGGTGGGACCGCAGGAGGAGAACTCTGAGCCAATTCCCTTCCCTGTGAGTGTGTTCTCAGCCTCTTTTCTTTGGGAGCAGTTGGAATTCTGTTCTTCTGGGCTGTCTCAGCTTCTTGGTTGCTGTGAGTAACCAAGAGCCGGTTATTAATTAACACTGGACACAGTAATTGATAGCAACCTGCTTTAGACAGGTTCCTGTGAGAGACTTCAGCTCTGCTGCTGCTGCCCCGGAGTTTGGGACTCCCAGAATCCCAGAAAAGCTGGCTGGGGTTGGAAGGGGCCTCTGGAGAGGACCAAGTCCAAGCCCAGCTTCAGCGGGTTCACCCAGAGCAGGTCACACAGGGTCAGCCCAGGTGGGTTTGAATATCTCAGGGAAGGACACTCCACATTCTGGGCACCTGTTCCGGGGCTCTGCCATCCACAAAATAATGTATTTTCCACATGTTCAGCTGGAACTTGCCATGTTTCAGATTGTGCCCGTTGCCACTTGCGCTGTCGCTGGGCACCGCTGACAGTCTTTCTCCCTCCTCTTGGCACCTGCCCTTAAAATATTTGTGTGGCGATAAAATCACCTCTCAGTCGTCTCTTCTCCAGGGTTTGGAGCGTCTGTTCCCACAGTGGTTTGGGTTTTCTATTCCCACATCTTGGCTTTGCTGCTCAGGATCTCTCTGAGTCCCACGTGGGGCTGGATCAGCCCTGCCTGGGTCAGGCTCAGCTTCCCCACGGGGAGCAGGACCTGGGAACGCAGACAGACCTAGCCCAGCATCCACCCGGCTCTCCTGGCAGCCCCCAGAGCTCCTGGATCGCTCCCATCTCCGTGCAGAGCCCGGGAACTGCAGCTCCTCCACCCGTGCCCGCTCCCCACGTGCGAATCAGCACCAGCCTCGTGAACGCGGAATAAAAATGCCTTATGATGATTTCCCTGCAAACGAAAGGAAATCAGATGGATGTAGGGTACAGATGAGGGCAGGACACCCCAGGCTCTTGTTCCCGGGGGGGAGGACAGAGAAGTTATATTTACATTACACACGGCGTGCCCTGACTGGCAACATTGGGAAGCTCCTCCGCAGACGCGATGAAATCTCCACCTGAACTTTGTCAAACTGTTTTATCACTCAATCTTTTGATTATCGGTGGAGGGAAAAACCCACATTTCCATAACAATAGCACTTAATGACCGGAGACGGTGAAAATCCAAGGTCTAATTTTATCCATGGAAAGAAAGATACGAGACATCTCTGGCGAAATATTTGAAACTTGTTTTAAGAAAAGATGTTGGTGGCGAACAGATGGCCCCGGCCCGCCATCCATATTCATGAGCGCATTGATTTCATTATGCCTTCCCCTAGGAAACTCAGCTTTTATAAGTCTGCCTGGCCATCAAATTGAGCAGTCAGGAGCCCTCTGTCACAGCTCTGTTGCTGTAGAAATTGGGGAAAGTATGTGAGAGGCTTTAGCACTTTTGTCTTGACTTTTCTCACCCAGCACCTGTTGTTTGGGGCTGCAAAGCTGGGATTTTTATCAGGTGGAACACACGTTGGCTTTGGGTGCATCAAGTGCCGTGTTCGTTTTAACGGAGTGATTTGAATTTTGTGACATCCTTGTGCTGTTTAATAACTTCCAGAGGGCTGAGATCTACGGGCAGGAGCTCCCAGCGAACCCCGAGCTGCCAAAATCTCTTTGGGGAAATCCCTCGTGCGAGTCTCTGCTTGATATATTAATTGCCCAGGATAAATCTTACAAAGCAGCGATCACTTAGATCACAAAGGGAAATAAAACATCCAGACAGAACTGCAAATCCAATCTGAAGTGTCTTTTCACAGAGGGGAACACGTTGTTAAGCACTAGCGAAAGCTGGGAATGTTTCGAGGATTGTTTTTAATCGACTTTGAAGGCTTCTATGTGAAATTCGGGATTTTTTAAAGTTTTGTCCAAAGAGACTTTTTTTTTTCCCTTTATTTTGTCCCTTTCCCAGTAACACCTGATTCCACATGTGAGGATAGAGAGTTCTGTCTCCAAGCAGTGACATTTGGCTTTTTTTGGTACAACATTTGTGCAGCCCTGACTGGAGCTGAGCCACCTCCCGAGGGTGAAGCCCGCGAGGTGCCTCACAGAAAGCTGATTTTCCAGGCACTGATCCAGTGATGGGAGAGCATCCCTGGGCACTGGAGCCCCGGGACTGGGGGTCCGGGGATGGGGAGACTCCTGGTGGGAGCAGGAGGACCCGAGGGACTGACGGATGGCAGCGCCTGGACTCTCAGCCCTGCATTCAGTTCCCACCTCTTTTTTTAAGGCAAGTTTAGCAGCTGGTCCTTTGATTTGCAAAATGAGGTTTAGTGCTAAAGAATAGGCCAAGACCGAGGGGCTCCTGTAGGTTTGCGACTTGGAATTGCTTTTATCTTCCTCTTTTTGTCACTTTGTTCCTTTCTTTCGGGCCAGAAGTATTTTTGTGTGCTCTTCAAAAGCCGGGCTGCTGTTGCACTTGGGCTCCTAAGAGCCTCAAAAGTGACATTTAAATTCAGGTCTTTTGCAAAGCTTGAAGGGAGAAAAGTTTTTAAAATGTTTCCTACTTGGACATAATCGATCAGTAGCAGGGTAAAACCCAGAAATGTTCTTTTGGGGACCTTTGGTGAAGCTGAATGAAATTACAGCTGTGTTACACAACATTTTAGGTATCAGCTGAATAAAGACAACATTCGACCATGACAACAGAATGTCCAGGTTTTTATTTTATTCCTTTTCTAGAAGTAAAAAATAGGGTTAATATTCTCCCACTTGGTTTGCCTGATCAAGAGTACAGTTTAATTAAATAAAATGAGCACAACCACCATTTTTTTGCATTATGGAACTGTCAGTTTAGCATTCAGCTCCCAAAGGGTACTCAAAGGATCATTTAATTTTAAAATGATTGTAGCCTTGAAATAACTTAAAAGGCACTAATATATTTAATCAAAGGAGGTGACTGGTAATAGAGGGATAAATCATTCATGCATATAAATAACAGGGCTCTCACGAGGATGGGAAGCCAACAGGGAAAATATTTAGGGCTAAATCATTTCCTGTGGCCCTCTTCTGCCCATATCTGTGGAGCTAAAACACCCGAGAGGCTTTGTCACGGGCCCAGTTTGGGGTTTTTCTGTACCCAGGATATCCAGACGTGCTGCCAGCTGTCCCCAGGCCTGTCCTCATGGGTCATTTGTGCCTGTTTTATCCACCCCGCTTGTGCATGGAGTGTGTTGTGAGCTGAGGAGTTCAGTGCCTCTGGAAATGTCAGGATTCAGGTTGCCTGCACATCCCCAATTCCCCCTTTCATCTCCCTGGCTGAAGGAGAGCTAACGAAGGGGAAGGAGCCGCGTGTGGCCCTGCAATTAAAATGTCTTTGGCGAGCCCGAGTGGGAGCAGCTATTTCAGTTTGGGCATTTCTTCATTTCCCCGGCGCTGCTGTACAAATAATGGGCTTCAGCAGCGCCTTTGCTGCGCGTGGGTATTTTCACAAGGCTTGGAAAAGCTCAGCGTGGCATTTGGAACAGCAGGAGTGGGCTTGGCTCATCCCCTGGGGGTTGGGAGTGGGACCAGGGGCTGGGGGTGCTGCTGCTGCAGCCAGGCCAGCCCTGGTGGTGGCACCACCCTGACGATGCCACCACCCTGACGGTGGCTCCACCCTGGTGGTGGCACCACCCTGACGATGCCACCACCCTGACGGTGGCTCCACCCTGGTGGTGGCACCACCCTGACGCTGTCATCACTCCGATGGTGGCACCACTCCGATGGTGGCACCACTCTGTATTCCCACAAGTGCCAGGGTGGCACTGGGCCAAACCCATCTCCTCTGAACTAATTCCTCAGAGTTTCAGAAATGCATGTTTCAGTTGGTTCTTTTAAGAGCTGTTTTATTCATGTACTAGGTGAAACAAGCAGCCAAGCAAAAATATTATCTAAATCGTTATACATGAGTTATATGTGAATATATTAATTAGTAAATGTAATATTATGTGTATGACATAATGCAGGAGGATTTCTCCCAGCAGTCTGTTGGGAACAGCTGGGGACTCTGCTCCCACATATTCCCATCCAGTGGCACTTATTTACATCTTTTTACATTCTATATTAATTATTATACACGTGATAATATAACACAAGAGGTTTCCCCCTGAACCTCTGGGGCTCCTGCTCTGCTCCCAGCTCTTCCCAGGCAATTGAAGTTCCCATCAAGAGCACTTTCCCTGCAATTAAACACCTGAGCCACTCCAAACCTGTAAATCTTTTGACAAAACACCCACCACGAAGTTGTTCTTTGTGTATCATCTGTAATCTGCAAACCTCTCGGGGTGCAGAGGCACAGGTGCCACTCCTGGGGTTGTCCCCTTTTTGCTGTCACACCTTCCTTGTGACACCTCTGCCTGTTTTTAATTAACACTCATGGTTATTATATCCATGGGAATTCCCAGAGGCAAGGAGCACTGATTTAACCAGAAGGGACAATGCAACACCTGCCCTGGGTGTTTTGTCCAAAATCAATTTGTTTAATTGATTAAGCACCAATAGTTTTGTTAAAAACTGCCCAGTCTAGGTTCTCTCCTTCAATGAAGTTCCTCAGTTAATTCAAAGATTTTTCAAAGTGATTTAATGAAAAATTAATTTCTAGGGGGGAAAAAAAAAGGTGGCAGCTCATAAATATAAGATCCTTCCCATCTGCTCGTGGTGCATGACTCAGGGCTGTGTGCATGCACCTGGATAAAAGATGAACAACCTGCAGCTCGTGCCAGGAGAGCTTTTTAGCAGGTTGGGATCAGGCAGGTGCCTGATTAAGGTAGTTTAGGATTCCCATATAACATAAACTTGTTAGAAATGACATTTCAGTGGTGTGACTGCCTCCCTGGGAGCATTGATGTGAAGGAGTAAGACTGAGGAAAACCTCCAGTGGCCTGAAACACCTACATGTGGAAAGCACTGGAAATTAAAAACTTTAATGTTTTATTGGTGCTGGAATCTGGATTTAATGTTCAGGGGATGTCCCATCCCTGGCAGTGCCCAAGGCCAGGTGTCCAGGGGCTTCGAGCACCCTGGCACAGTGGAAGGTGTCCCTGCCCATGGCACTGGATGGGCTTTAAGGTCCCTTCCAGCCCAAACCATTCTGTGATAACAACAACAAGAAGAAAGGAAATTGTGGGGGGAAATTATGGAGATCTGCCAAACAGGGAGGGGCAATAGAGGCTGATGGTTCCAGGGTTTCTGCTTCCTCTTTTATGGTGAAGCTCTGTAATATCTCTGTTTTCCTAATCCTAATCTGTGTAGCTTGTTTAGAAGGGAGCTACATTTCTCCACTCTCCTATTTTTAAATACACAGAAGTTGTTTTAACGACAAAGTGATTTCATGGGTAAAAATCAAGCAATTCCATAAAAGAGCTGAAGAAAGTTGTTTCCTGCATATCCATCACATCCCTTAAAGCAGCATCCCCAAATCTGGGGATGTTCTATAAAATTCCAAGGCCGTGGATGCCACGCTCGGGGTGCCCAGCCCATTTCCTGGGCTCTCCGCTCCGGATTTGCAGCAGACAACCGCAGCCCAGAGCTGTCAGCCGAACCCTTTGCCAGTCCCATCCTGCAGGTCCTGTGCCGTGGCCCTCCGAGGCTGGGAGGATGTTGTTCTCCCTGGCATACTGTGAGTGGGAGAGTGGGAAAAACCAGCCAGAAGCTGCAATGGCATTTCAAGTTAACAGAGCTTTCAGGAGCCGTCTCTGATTAAACAGATGTGGGTGAAATAATTTCAATTTGCTGCATCCCTTGCCATTGACAATCGGGAAGTGCCGTAGGTTTTCTGAAAGTTGCTGTGAGGTGGCTTTGGTTTGGTGGATCATGGAATATCTGGAGTTGGAAGGGACCCCCGAGGATCGAGAGCTGTGGCTGTGCTGTTGGGTTGGGCTGACAAGCGAAGATTGATGTGTGCTGGCAGTCACCAGGAAAAAGTTCTGCTTTATACGTTTTAGGAGTTTTAAATTTAGGTTTTTTCGGTTTGCCACACCCACTCCTCTCCCTGGGGATAAAAAGGAAAAGCACATGGAGGGCAGGGACCTGTTGCATGTGGGGGAATTGAATTGGAAGAGCTTTTGTCCATTTTTGAGAGTTTCTGGATGCCGGTGTTATGCTGCCACTTCTCGTAAGGGAAAAGGGTTCTGGTGGCCACGCATTCTTTGATTTTCCTGTTTGGCACCTCCAAATGTGCAGCTCCCACAGCTCTTCAGGCAGATGGGATTTCACCAGTTTCTTGCTCCCTGGACTGGGAGCCAGTGGGCTGTGATTTCTGCATCCTTTGAAGGAATGGCCTCTACAGACATCCCACATCCCATCCCAGGACATCAGTAAATAAAATCATCTGTTAAATTAAGTCTTCGGTAAGGAAAGCTTTTAAAGAGATGCTCTTGAGTGTTTCTCCATGGAAAATGAAGAACGGGAGTGCATTCCTCTTGGCTTTATTCCCACTCAGCTCTGTCCCAGCAAAAATAAAAGCAGCTTTCTGCATTGCATCCTCATTTACAGGGCAATAAAATCCCAGGGAAAAGCAGCAATGCTTCATAAAAGTACAAACAAAGCAAATAGAAACCTCTCCTGGGATGTGTCCAGCCCTCAGATCATTTGGAAGGTGGTCAGGAGCTGTGTGGGATGGTTACATTCCAGCTGGTAAAACAAAAATCAATGGATGTGAAATGAGTTAATACAGGTGGAAGTTTTTCCCTCTGGTCACTGCCAAAGATTTCAGGGCAGAATTTGCCAAAGAAACTTGCCATCTAAGGCTGATGATGTTTTTTCTTGTTATATTAATGTAGCTTTTGGTTCTGTCTGTGACATCTCTGATGTGCTGTGGCCACATGGGCCCTGCCCAGCCTGGGTTGTTGGCAGGGGGTGGTTCCTGAGGGATCAGATGGTTCAGGGGTAGTTTGGCTGTTGAGGGATCAGGTGTATCCAGGTGTGGTTTGGCTGTTGATGGATCAGGTGTATCCAGGTGTGGTTTGGCTGTTGATGGATCAGATGGTTCAGGGGTAGTTTGGCTATTCCTGAGGGATCAGATGGTTCAGGTGTGGTTTGGCTGTTGATGGATCAGGTGTATCCAGGTGTGGTTTGGCTGTTGATGGGTCAGGTGGTTCAGGTGTGGTTTGGCTGTTGATGGATCAGATGGTTGAGGGGTAGTTTGGCTATTCCTGAGGGATCAGATGGTTCAGGTGTGGTTTGGCTGTTGATGGATCAGGTGGTTCAGGTGTGGTTTGGCTGTTGATGGATCAGATGGTTCAGGGGTAGTTTGCCTGTTGATGGATCAGGTGTATCCAGGTGTGGTTTGGCTGTTCCTCAGGGATCAGATGGTTCAGGGGCAGTTTGGCTGTTCCTCCAAGCCCTGTGGGACCACACCAAGGCCACACGTAACACCTGGACACCGCTGGTGCTGCTGGGACAGGAGCCCACACGAGCTGGCTCCAGGAACGCTCTTCCTTAGCCGGATGAGCCCTGGCTGCATCCATCCCCATCATTCATTCCGTGTTCCCAGCACGATCCGAGCCCGGCGCAGCGTTTTGTGTCAGAGCTGCTCTTCCAGCACACGCTGCTGTTCATCTGGGGAGCCCTTGCAAATGATTGAGCATTTTAATCTCTTCGCTGCGTTGCCTCACGCGGATTCCAGCAATGTGCATCCGGTAGCAGCAAGTGGACTATGACCCAGAAGGGATTCAGGGCTGTGGAACAACGCGTCCCTGCTGCAATTTCTTTCTCATCTTCATCTTCTCCCGCCGTATCCTCGTGTAACTCCACGCTGGGCTATTCTGAAGCATCATTTCCAGCAGCTCTGTTCCTGGAGGCTCCAGCCCCAGCCCTGTGCTTCAGCAGGAGCTTCACGAGAGGCACTGCTGGTACTGCCAGAGTAAATCCTTCTCTCTGTGCACAGTGGGTGATGCTGGGTGTGTTCATGCCATGATGATTTTTTGCCTTTTCTTTTTATATACCTTTTCTATATTCTCAAGACCCTTAACATGCATACTTATAATTCTTTAAATCTGATATCTTGACATAGTCCTGGTATTCTGCTAAGCCAAAAAACCAAACATCCTAAAGGCCTCACAGTTAGAGGCCAAAAAACCTTACGCTATCTTGAGAAACCGAAGCCCCCTCTAAAACATATCCCATAAACTAAAATTAAACCCATCTAAAGGAAAATACTTTAAAATAAAGAAATGTCACACTATTCATTCAAGCCTCTCACTGGAACATCTTTGTTAGAAATGCTAATTTGCAAGATCTATAATATTATATACGCGATCTACCGGCAACGTGCATTTTGGCACGTTCCACCTTGACAAATTGTTGCACCATAAAAATCCTTATTAAATACCAAAATAAAAACCCTTTATCCCTTCACCATGTCTAGCTCTCAATTCTAAGACCAAGAAAAAGGCGGCAGTGTTTGAATACAAAGGGATGAGGGAATGGTGCCCGAGTGCAGAAGGACCAACGCAACGTTCCCTTCCCAGCCATGCTTCAAACCGTGCTCCCGCCTGGGCAGCTTTGTGGTGCTCGGGAGAAACCCCTGCTGGGAAGGGGAGGAACGTGGAACATTGGAATTTAATTGGAGTTCTTGTTACAGTGACCACAGAGCAGAGGGGCCAAAGGGCCCCCGCTGGGATAAACCTGGGTTTCTCCAAGCTGCTGCCTGTGGTCCTGGTGCCACCAGAAACACAAAGCCCAAGGAGAGCTGCTTGAGGCAAAAGGCTCGTTCTTGTGAGGGCTGAGTCTCTCCATGGTGATCCTGAACTGTTCCTGAGCTGTCCCCAGTGCCCTGCTGAGGTGGCACTGCCCAGAGTTTGTGCTGGCACCACAGGGCTGGCTTTGCTGTGTGGGGTTGGCCCGTGTTGGCCACTGTGTGCAAGGCAGTCATTTCCCATGTCTTTGACTTGTTCAATTTTCACTCTAAATCAAATTTCTCAACAATTTTCTTCCCTAGTGGTACCAATTTCACCTCTGTATCATTTTGTCCTGCAGACGCCACTCCTGAGCCACCTTTGTGCAGGTGTGTGCGCTTAGAAAATGAATTTAATGTTGCATTATTGAACACGGCAGTCGGGTTATTTCTCCCTCCAGCCAGGGTCAAAACCCACCTGAGCCTCAGGACCGGAGCCTGCCTGGGTCTAATCCTGTAGTTTCTGGTTTCTTGTTCTCCTTCAGTGCCTTTTCCCCCAAAGACTGCACTCAAATTGCCTGTTCACAGAGGCTGCTGCCTCTCAAGGGGGGTTGCTTTAGGTCGAGTTTGTTTGGGGTTTTTTTTTGAGTCAGTCAGCAAAAACAGCTCATTCTGCACTTAACTCTGTGGATAGAAGGATTTACTTCCTCAACCTTAGATTTATGAAGTTTTACTTCTAAAGCTTCATAAACCCAAAGGTTGCCCCGTTGCCGAGCCCTCCCGGCAGCGGTGTGAGCGCTCCGAGCCGCGAGCGCCTGTCCTTGGCGACCTGGCCGTGCCCTGCCAGCTCCTGCCGTGCCAGTGGGCTTGCAGCTGTCCTTGTTTTTGACTTCGTTTGCAGGGCCCATGAGAATAACTTGTGGCTCTCTTCCTGCAAAATGACACTTTGCCAAAAGGAGAGACAAGAATTGGTTTTAAAATGCAAACCAGGGAACTTCCTCCAGTCCAACTCAATGATTAATTATCCCAACTTACATGGAATAATTGCAGCCTTTCCTCCACGCTCCCATCTTGGCATTGTTCTCCTTAATATCACATCTTTACTATCACGACACTTTCTTAATGCACAATTAGAATTATAGCACCTTTTACAGCATTCTATATAATTAAAAAGCCAGACTTCCTCTGAAATAACAATATTCTGGCAAGTGACGGTGGCACAGATGAATTATTTTGAAGGCAGATTGTGCTGGCAGGTTGGGCTGTACATCAGGCTGGAGAAGTCGGGCACATTCCTTATTTGTTGTCACTTTTCCTTTGTGCTTAATGCAGATTTGTCTGATTCCAGCACTGGAGAGGGAAACCTTGATTTAGGAAATTGTGTTCCAGTAAGATGACACCACCTCATGATCTGTTGAGGCTGTCACCTTTCTCCTCGAGTTACTCCACTGCCTTTGCTAGGATTGCAGGCAGAGAAATGGATTAATTGTTGGTAAGGGGGACAAATGCAGCCCATGGAATCCCACACTGCCCTGTGGAGGGAGGTGTTTACTGCTGGGATGCTGGGCTGGGATAAATGAGACCAGGCAGCTCCCAAAGCCCAGCATCATTCCTGGCCTGTCTGAGTTGAAAGACGTTGTGGGCCTGTAAAATGTGATGATGCCATACAGGTGGTCCAGCTTCCACTCAAAGATAAAATCAAGTTTCTGCTCCCTGCTGTTGTGGAGAGGGGAAGAAATGGTGGCTCAGAATTCCAGAGACAGATAAAGACAATATAACTAATTAAAAAACAATAAAAATGGCTGTGATTCAGGCAATCTTAGAATTTGTGAGGGCTGGGAGGAAAGCAGCCCTGTGCCTGGTTTCAGGGCTGCTGCTGAGCAGTGCCTTGGGTGCTGTTTTCAGCTTCTCTCTGTATATCAAAGTCTCAGTGAAATGAAATTTTCGGTCTAACTTTAAGTCCAGAAAGTCTTCACAATGAATAAGGCAGCATTTACAGGTGGTTCCATGCTAACTGGGATTTTCCTGTTCCTACCCTGCTTTTACAGCCCTTACAAATCTTCCTTTATCCTTAGAACTGCAGCGAGTTCTTGCCATGACGTAAAGCACCGGTGAGAACAGCGGTGTGCTGCTGCTGGCCTGTCCGACACCTCTGACACGGTACACGGGAATCTGAGTTCAGGGGAACCCCGAAGCTGCCCCCGGGGCTGCGGTGCAGGGCAGCTCCAGGGGCAGAGCCTCTGGGTCCCGGGGTGCAGCCGGCGCCTGACCTGCTCTTGCTGCAGCTGCAGAGGCAGGCAGAGAGCTCAGGCAATGAGCTGGGAGCTGGTGACCTTCAGGGCATGGTGGAGAGCTGGTCCAGGCATTTCTGTGTTGGGGGGAGCATTTGAAGTGTTGGGAGAAGTGGGAGGATGGATTTAGTGGTTTTGTTCCTGCCTGGAGTGCTGCTGTTTGGGTTTGGAGGGGTGGCACGTGCCAGGCTGGAGGTGGGTATGGCCGTATTTAGAGTGTCCCTGGAATCCATTCAGGATGATCAGGTGTCCTTATATCCATCTTTATCTCTATCTTTATCTCCATCTGATCTGGGAGTCAAAATAAATGAAAATAGAATTGAGGCACTGATCATTTGCTGGATTTTTAGATTTTTTTCTTTTCATACAAGGAATCAAATCCCATTTTACCATTCTGGCATAATGGATTAAAATAAACCACAGTTTATTTGTGCTCAGAAACCCACTCTGGTATCTTTTCCCTGATACAGATACTCAGATTTTCTCTTAGGGTGGAGTTGATGAAGTATATTTTGCTGCCTGACAATTTAACTTCCCTTATTCCATTATGGTGCTAAGCAACATTTGAACGGATTGTGAGTTTCCTTTTTGGTATAGGTGTCTGGAGAGCACGTACAGCCTTCATAATAAGCTTTAAATCTAAATAAAAAGTTAAGTATATAGCACTCTCAGTCTTCAGAGCACTGGAATAGATTTATTTAATCATCCTTTATGAGCCAGGCCAGCAGTTACGGCCTCGCTGGTACCGAGGGCGGTGATTTATCAGCACAGTGAGTGACTTGCTGTGGTCAGGAGAAATGTCCCTGTCAGGAGGGCAGTGGGACAACCTCCCACTCAGCGACCCCAGCGTGACATCAGTGCTGAGCCCTGGTCTGGTGCAGGTGCTGCTCCTCCTCTGCCTGCCTGCACGGCTCGGAGTGGAGGGCGCATCACAGCAGGCAAAGATCTGCACCAACTTCCCCCATCACGGGCTCTGGCTCGTGCTTTGGGACTTCTGCCAGGCTGAATTAACTGCTGATTTATCAGCTGCTCAGCTGCCTCCCAGAAAGGTTTGGAAATGCAGCTCCCATCCTGCACGTCTCCCACCTGGGTCTCTGCAAGTCCGGAGCAGCCCTGAATGCCAACGACAGCGGTACCTGGGCTGGGCTGTTTAATCACCTCATAAAAGAATGGAAACAGATACTTAATGAATCAAAGTGCACTCCGATTAAATGATCAGAAATTCCTAGTTAATCACCAGAAAGGAAACTAATTAAATTACCATTCAGCTTTTATGGGGGCCTTGGGATGGTAAGCTGGACTAAGTCCCTTCAATCACTTTTTTCATTAGATGGGACAGGCATATTCAAGGTTAGTGAAGATAAATGTGATGTTCTTTGCTTGCTCTTGAAATTACAGTATTTAAATAGCATTTTATGCTTCATCACCTAATGCTAAAGCCAAAGTAGACTGCAAGGAGTGGCAGAGACAGCTTAGCAGGGAGGCACAGGCAAGGAAGGGGAAAATGGGGAATACGCAAATCAAGATTTAAAAGGTTTTCATTTAGTTATTATTTAAATTTCTAATTGCTTTTTGCCTTCAGGAATAAGGTGAATAAGCGATACTGCCAGGTGATGAGGTGCTAATTCCAGCACTGACTCTGGCCCTTGGGAAGCACAGAGGGGTTAAAGGTGGTGTGTGATGTGTGCAGACTCCGATGGCCACCCAACCCTTTCCATAGCCAGAGGGGGAAGAACTGTGGAACATAAACGATATTAGGAGCAAAAGAGCAAATTCCTATTTTTGTTTTTTTTCGGCAGTTCTGTGTCCTTAGGAGAACCAGCAGCGTGCTGACAGAGCCTGGGCAGGTGGGTCAGGTCCTTGCTCCCACCGAGGCTGCAGCACTGGAGTTGTCACCCAGCAGGTGCCTCCTGCTGTCCCCTTCATCGCGGGCTTTGTGTCCCTGCCAGTTATTCCCACGCCGAAGGACACGTTCTGCCGGGGTTCTGAATGTCAGGGGCCTGGTGGCAGTGGCAGCAGAGGGGCTGCTCCGTGCCCCATCCTGCCTCCCGTGCCCCCTCCTGTCCCCGGGGCACCCCGGGGCTCGGCCGGGCCCGGGACTGTCCCTTGCCCAGAGCATTCCCCCATCCCTGTGACATTCCTGAGGGGCAGCGCTGCTGTTTCAGCCCGGGAAACAAAAGCTGCCGCAGCCCCAGGAGGTGCTCCCTGAATGGAAGGGAAATCTCCCCGCGCTTCAAAGCCAGGGGCGAATACAGCCCTGAGACACGGAACAGCCCCTGGAGAGAGGAGAGAGGAAAAAAACTTAGTTTAAGTATCAGTCTATGTATTTTGGTATTCCTTTTTTATTTTTTTTTTGTTTTATTTCTTAAAGCAAACCTTTACAGGCTCACAAAAGTGACAAAAGATCCAGTGATATCCCTTCAGTTCCCTGAAAAGGAGGATTTTCAGCAGAGAGTGAAATCAGTGAAATCCTTTCACTTTCTTTCTTAGCTTTTTAACAACCATACCCGAGGTTTCTGACACCCAGAACTTGCTTGAAAAGTTCAGAAAAGAAAACACAGCTGCAGGGTTTCAAAGCAGGGCACAACCAACTCAAAATAATCTGACTATAAAATCTGGGGGCTTTTCATTCACTCTGAGGTTTTCCCACTACTGGAGATCCTGAGAGACATAAGGTCATTTAGATCCCTGGTTAAATTGGTGGAGTTTTACTTGAAATCATCATAAATGTTCTTTTGTGGTGAATGATCGACTGTGACAATATTTGCCAGCTGAAGCCCACAGAGCCTTGAAGTGTTGCTGATTTTGTTTTCTATTAACATGGGTAATTATGTTTACTTTGCCACTTGGGATCGTATCATCATTGAAATAATTAGTACATTTCCAGATACTTTGATAGATCTAAAAATTTCCTCTAAAAGCCTCCGAATACAAACACAGAGAACAAGAAAGGAGCATAATGATATTATTTTTCAATTTAAATCTTTTTAGATCAGTATCAACATTGGGAGGGGGGCGGCACATGGGTTTGGAGTGAAGCTGAATATTCCTCGCTGAGTTACAGAGGAAAAAACTGACTCATGGGCTTTAAGCAGGGATAAAAGACCTGGAGGGAAGCTCTGGAGCAGGACTGGAGCTGGAGCCTTCCTCACTTCCAGCACCTCCTTCCCACAAGCTTTGGCACAAGGGAGTGGCTCCAGATGTTCCTCCGGGTGCTGGGGCTGCCTTCCCGCACACCCTGTTCCTGGGGAGGATGTCCAGGAGCTGCATCCCGGCTCGCCGCTTCTTTTGGAGAGAATTGCTCTTTTTCTCTGCTTGGGAGGGAGTTTGGAGATTTTTTTTCCCCACATCTTTCTTTGCTTTGTAACCAGAGCGAAGTATTCCCAAAGAGTTTGGGTGAGCCCATCGTTCTGGTGACCGAGAACTGAAGATATTTTTGGGGCATGAGGGATTATCCATTATAATCCATTAAACAAACTTCCCACACACTTGTTACAGTGGGGGCGAACTTTTTGGATGCAAATATCATCTCAGGTTTTCAAAGATGTGGCTATAAACCAGGTTTTGTGTGGCCACAGCCTCTGGCTTTTAACGATGGCGTGTCCGCAGTGCTCATCCGTCCCCAGTGGTAACGAGCGGGGAGCAATTAGCGATTAGTTAGCTCAGCAGTTTCTGGGAGAAGGGCGTGCTGACCTCCTGGGGGGATGCTGCAGCCTTTCTTCAGCACATTCGGCTTCGGAACTTCCCAAGGACAGGCTCTGCTGTGGAACTTCCCAAGGACAGGCTCTGCTTCGGAACTTCCCAAGGAGAGCGCGGCCCTCGGGACTCGGGGAGATTCGCCACCCCGGGAGCTGCAGCCCCATATGCTGCTCCAGCTGTTCCAGCTGTTCACCCCCCGGGGAGGTTTGTGCCCCACAGCTGCTCCCTCTGAAGCTGCAGGGGGATGATCAGACCCTCACCTGGGGTAGGACACGGTGGGGGCTTCCTTAACCCCTTCCTGGGCTGCGGGGTCCCAGCGGCTCCGCTGATCCCAGCTCCCCAGCTGGCTTCCAACTCCACGGAATTACACAACCAGTAAATCTGAAACCTCCTTGAAACGTAGGAAATGAGGAGAGAGATCCCAGCAGAGGGTGGCTGTGCTGGGACATGGTTGTTCTGAGGGGACAGAATCTCATTAGTGACTCGTGAAGTAAAATTGAAACAAAATTTTGCCTCTTGGTTTAATTCCTTGTCTGGTTGCTGTTTTCTCTGGATTGCTGAAGCCTGGCTTTGTTTCATTTTAGCTGGAAATGGTACCGATAGACAGGAGAACATCCCTGATGAGCTGAGTGGCTTTCCCTGGCGTGTTCTTCATTTCAGAGCAGTGGCTGTTCATCACAGCAGAGGCCTGAAAATGACGATTTCTGTTACCAACATTGTGGAGGAGCCAAAAATCATCAAAGTCCAGGAATCCACTGGTAAAATCCTGAAGCGAAAACGTGGCGATACAGGGTTAAAAAAAATAACTTGGATCTTCATTTGATGGAGTTTCCATAGTGGAAAAGAACAATTCATAGCCAGGAACAAGCCAAAGCAGGGACAGTAACAGATCCACATGCCAGCAGGCTGCTTAACGTGCACCTCCTAATCTGCATTGCAGCTCTCATGTTCAATATTCACCGGGGCCAAGGGGCACCGCAGCCTCTCCTGCTAATCCCAAATAATCTCTTTCATGTTCAGTGGGATCTTGCTCCCAGTTACCGACTTCAGAGCCGGGGCCACGAGGAATTAATTGCAGGGTGGCTCCGAGTCTGACGTCTGACGGGTTTTGTAGCTGCCTTCCCCATGGCTCGAGGCTATGGCTCGTGTTTTAGGCTTTTGATCATGTAGTGATTATATTGTCACGACTTGGTGAATCTGCCAGGATCCTGCTGGAAGGCCTGATTAGCCTAAATTAAGACATGCGGAATGAGAAGTGTGCAGGTACCAGAAGCTTCCAAGGAAATGATGCTGGGGAGTGGTGGTGGTGTCAGGGCTGCTCTGAAGAGCTGTAATTCACTGGTTTTGTTTCAAGGCACCAAGTCAGCTTTGGGGAAAAAAAAAAAATACTGCAAAAGAGAGGCATCAGAAGGTGGTCTGTAGGTGCATTTTGCAGAGCTGTGGTCCCATATTCTGTTAATTATTGTTAATTATGCAGATGTAGGTGAAAACATTTGTACATTTTATGCAAATATACTGTACTGGTCCCTGTCCTCCTGCTCTGCAAGTGAAGTTTTAGTGAAGGCAAAAACAAAGAGACTGGAAGAAAGAATTTAAAAAACCAAAGCCAAACATTCCCTAAATAAATCGCAATAGCAAGACATTTTGAAGAAACCAGAATATTCCTCTTTAAAACCTGGAGACTGGAAATAACCCACAAACACATTTTGAACAGAAAATCCTTGCGTTTTTCCCCACCAGCTCTCAGGGGAGCTGGGGAGAGGGGGATGCTCTGGGCACTTAAGGGTTGCAGGATGCTGTTTGGAGAGGCAGCTTTTTCCCTTGGGCTGCTGCTTGCAGCCAGCAACAATAAGGAAAATAGATGATCTTAAGCAGTTATGTGCTAGAAGTGCCTCATTTTATTTTATTTCCCTTCAGAAAAAAATATTTTCAGGGGAGTAAGTCTGTTTAGGAGTCAAATCCTCCTGGACAGAAGCCAGCTGCAATCTTTCCGTTTGGTGAACTCGGAGGGGTGGAAGCAGCAAGGCTCCCTCAGGTCCTGCTGCTGTCACTGCCACAGTGGGGGAAGGATTAGCACACTGAAATTCCAGCTGAACTGCCAGGATGCACTTCCAGCAGATCACTGCTGTGCGAAGGAAGCTGGGAATGGTTCTGCTGGAGATTGATTTTGCAATTGGAGCCTGATTGAGGTTCAGAGGGAGATGCCCAGAGGGAGTTTCGAGCGGTGGGTGAAGTCACAGGAACCGCCAGGCTGCGGTGGCTCTGTGACCCCTTCACGAGGGGGGGTGCAGGAAATCCTGGTTGGAGGGACCTGGTGAATTGATCATGAATAGGTGACTTAAATCAGAGTCCCTGGAGAGGTCTGTGTGTGGCAGGGTCTGTGAGAGAGCACAAGGACAGCGTTAGACCAAGTTTGTGACAGTTCTCATTTCCATTCTGAGGGCTCTCCTAGAAGAAAGCTTTTTATTCAACAAATCCAGTTCCTAAAACACACCCAGTTCTTGCTTTATTAACTGGGGTGTACTTTAAAGCGACGTTTCCCCTTTTCTAACGTATAAGGCAAGTTGGAAAAAGCCTTTTCTTTTCACCTAAAATTTTAAATTGTCCCCAGACCTGGTGCAGTTATAGGAGCTGGAGGTTTTGGTGAGTGAATAAATCACAGAGCTGATGTTTGAGGCATAGCAGAAAAGCATAATGAGTGATTAATTTCATAAATGTCACCCTGTTTTTAGCAGCTCAGGTGAAGATGGTTTGGTTTCCCAAAGGATTGATTGCACTGTCTGGGCTGTGCAGTATCACGTGTGCCGAGCACTGAGTTTGGGAATTTTAATCCAAGTGCTGCACATGAACCAACTTTGCAGCATTTTCTTCCCTCTGCTGCACCAGCCAGGCCAAAAACCCAGCCCTGGCCTCAGCCTGAGCCCTCTGCAGAGGCCAGAGGAGCTGGAGGTGTGCACTCAGAGAGACCACAGTGCACAGAGAACTTCTCTTCTCCTCACCCTGAGCAGAGCCCTCGCTCAGCTCTGCCGAGGAGAGCCACGCTTGAAATATCCCGAGTCATTACATTAATTAGCTAATGCCTAAAAAGTGCTCTGAAGAGGAAGAGCATTAAACAAACAGGCAGCAGTGTTAATATTATTTTTAATAAATAGAAGAGCACATTCCATAATGAAGGCTCGTGTGATGAGTACATTTCACTGGGTAATACCCCATGGCCCTTAACTACAGAAGAATTAAGAGTCTCTTTATTTCAAGCTTAGACTTTAGGCTCTGTATAGAGGTCAGGCTTTTATTTTCCTCAAAAATAGGTTAAAAATTCAAGCATTTTTCTATTTTTCACTTCAGGAAGATGAAGGAGGGCAGCATGACAATGGTCTGTGCCTCATACCTACTGCTCATACACGTAATGGGGCTGGGAAGCTTTTCTAAAAACCACTCCGGTCCTGGATTGAAATTCTGTCCAGCTCCCTTGGAACGAGATACAAAGGTGGATAAAGAAATCTGGATCACACAGAGAAGCTCCTGAAGACCAGGCACAATAGAGTGAAAAGCAGGAATGTTATGTAAGTGCATTATTTTAATTGAAAAGCAAAACGTCCTCACCTTTTTGGGGAACTGCTTCCGCCATGGCTTGTGAGGGAATGGGAAAACTGAGGGCTTGCCGTGGTCTCCCTGCAGAGATTATCTTGTCTCCTTGGAGTCAGCAGGATTTCTTGACTTATTCAGCTTAGACTTCGGATTTGACTCCTCAGCTCTGGGGTCTGAGGGGGTTCTGTTCCTTCACTGCCCGTCCCTGACTCCGTGCACTCATTAACTGCTCAGCACCTGTCTGGGAGAGGAACTGCAGTGCTAGCTCAGTCCTTGGAGACAGCTCCTTGAACTGAAGAGCTTCCAAAAGCTGTTTTGCTGGGAGGGTACAGGAGACTCCTTGGGGAGACTGCAGTGGGGTCGGGGTCCCCCATCCTCCCTCCCCTGAGGAGCAGCACCCGCTCAGCTCCAGGATTGCCCAGCTGAGACAGACCCAGCAGCAGCTTCGTGCTCCGTCTGCCATCACTCAAATGGCTTTTTTTGGCATCACTTTCATGGCCTCTCCAGGGAGCCGAAGCTCAGCTGGAGGTCACCTTTCCAAACCCCCAGGAACTGCTGTGTCCGAACCTGTATCTGGCCCGAAGGAGGGAATCAGTGGCTGGAACTGCTCCCCACAGCCCCAAAGACCACAGTTATTTCAAATAATGCTGGATTATGCCCCATCAATTCAGTAAGGTGACCCAGGAGTTTTCATTAGAATTTATTTTAGCCACACTTATTGTCACTTAAGAGCCTAAACAAGGAGTGATGGTTCTTGGAGCGGTAACAGTAAATTCTGGTTACTGCAAACACAGCTGCCTCATTACATCCAGTCAAGGTCTATTTCCCCTTTACAGCCATAACTGCAGGAAAGCATTGTTTTTAATTTATGGAGAAGGATGCACAGGAATCTTGGCTTCCCTATTTACATAAACACGAGAGCCAATTAATCTCCTGTAAAGGATCCAGAGTGGTGGCTAAAAGGTACAGACTCATTCCAGAACGCCCAGGGGCACCTCCCCGTGGGACAGCCCATCCCAGGGGGTTTTACTGATAATCTGTTACAGAGATAAGTACAAACAGCAGGAAAATGGAGCATTCCTTATTTTAAGTGGAATTTTATGCCATCTGATCCTTTCAGTGAAAGCTCATGCGTGGATTTTCATTTGCCGAAGGATCGGGGTGAAAGTCGTGTCAGAGAAAAGAGGAACAGCCCAGGTAGCAAAACGTGCTGCATTTTTACTGCAGGATTATTTGTCTCATCTCCTCCCCTGTGAAATGTTCTGTGATTCACCACAAAATCTTTCAGACCAACGCTGCAGCATCCATAAGGGAGCGCTGGATGGAAAAAGGAGCTCCAGCGGCAGGACCAGCCCTGCTGGATCAGCATCTTTTGGGGTTAATAGTTTATTGTGCTCCTGATGGATTCCCCACCCATGTTCTGCTGAGCAGCCTCCTGACCTACAGATTTTTATGTATCATGGACAAAAGGGAGGGAGGTGCAGCCTGGGTGGGCAGAGGGCAGATGCAGATAACCGGGGAAGAGCCTTTATTTGTTTCATTCCTCTCCAAAAACCTAATTGTGCTCCACGGATAATTAATTGTATCAAGTGAGCAACCACGCAGGTCAGCACAGAAAAGGAGCCAATTAAAGAATATTTAGATGCTGTAAATATTTGGAGAGCAGTGGCTATTCTGTAAATCTTTGCAGATACAGCAACTTTGGCCAAAAATCTTCTTTTTCAAGCTGTTGCCTGAGCAGGAAGGAAATGCTGGTGGTTTTCAGAGCTCGAAGCAGGGCTCGTGTGTTCCTGAGCAGGGAGAAGATATTTGCCTGTCCATTGATTGAATTTCACCTGAAAGTCCTTGAGCAATAACAGGAACAAACTCCAGGATGTTACAGCAAAACCTCATCTTTGCACATGCTGACTCTGTTTCCAGAAGGAACTCATTCTTGCAATAATTCCGTTTTTTTTCTGCTGTCCCCTAAAGGTTTGTATTTTTCAGCTCAGACCTTTAGCTCGATCCCTTCCACATCTCAACCTATTTTATTGTTGCTGCGAGAGATAAATTTTGGATATTGCTCACATGAAATATCTGATGCTATTTTTTGATTCCTCGCACATGGCACAGCTGTTCTTTGCCCTCTCTAGGACTCTCAAGATCAGGAATTCAATGTATCTTTCAAGGCACAGCTATTTTTTAAGAGGAATTTTCCCCATGAAAGCTTTTGGCACTAAAAAGTTTGGAGTTCGTGTCACCTCTTTGGAGAATCAGAGGGAAAATAAAGACTTTGGGAGTTTTGTGGTTCAAATTTTAACATGTGATTTTGCAGCTTGATGTTGTGTTTGCCTGGAGCAATGGAATCAATGGAAAGCAGCCTTTGGAAATCAAAATGAAAGGAGAAATTCATGTTTTTTTGTGTCAAGAGTTCTCCAAATTGTTGTTATTTTAGAACCTGATTATTCTTGAGAATTTTACCAATTGCTGGTTTTATTCTGCACAGTGAACTCGTCATTTAGGGACCACGGATGTGACAATCTCTTGTTATTTCTTTTGGTAGCTGCAAAGTTTAAAAAGGCCCTGTTTCCAAAGGATTGGTGCTGAAAAAAGCCTTTTCCAACTTGTCCAGCTCTTTCTGTTGTCCTTCCCAAAAATCTTCATCCCTGCCCTGACCCCATTCCAGCTCAGTCAGTGGCAGCTTCTCTGTGCACACATGGCTGGGTTTTTTTTTTTAAATTTTACATTTGATTTATGAAAAAAACCCAGTGAAACTGAGTTTAAAAAAATACTAAATTTCTTTAATTGTTATAAATAAAAGAAAACCATCAATAGCATAAAAAAAGTGGGGAAAATACACAGAAAGGCTTGAATTTCCTCGTTCTACTTGCCAGTTCCAGGAGAGTTGTGTGCAGTCATGCCAGGCACAAAATTAACCTGCAAATGTCACTTTGTCCTGAAAACAGTGCCCTGGAAATGAGATGTTCCCTGACAGGAACACATTCAGTGCAGCAGCATTTACGTTTTTGAGGGAAGAATCACAAAGTACTCTTAAAACACCGAAAAAATCCAACTTTTGGTACTTCTTGAGTCGCTGTCTTTGCGTCCTGAATTGAGTGAATGCAAATGATTATTTTGCTTTCCTTAATCACTGCAAATAATTCCAATTAATGCAGATGAAGATCACTGCCCTGCTCTGGTGGGGCTGGATGCATTGCACACCAGAGCTTTCAGCCTCCTATTGATTGATTCTTTGCAGTGGACCTTAAAAATCCATTAAGGAAGAAGCTGGGCGATGTGAATTAATTCTAAATCCTTTGTTGGGAGGAGCAGCTGAAAAAAAGCCTTTTCAAAACCATTAATCATAACTCCAAATAGACTGCTAACTTTAAAATAAACTTTACAGTAAACTGGAGGACAAATCCAAGGAAGGTGTTGAAACTCCCTGTCCCAACATGCACCGAGGCTTTTCTCAAGTGTTTTCCTGGGTCTCTTTTCAATATTTTTCAGTTTGCATTGTTCTGATAAGAATACGTTGACGAGCAGCCATCTGTGCCAATAATGGAGCAGCTGATTGCTGTTTAATAGATAAGATATGACACCACTTTGGAGGCAGCTGAAGATTAAAATAAATAAAGCTTGTCGTCTCCTCCCAGGTAACTCCATTAATCAGGCAAAACTTTGTTTGGAGCAGAAAAAACCCCCTCTTTTTGAAATCCCCAGCCATTATTAATTATTCAAATTATTTTTTATTGAGCAATTTGTACACCCCCTGCTCCCAACAACATCTCAATCTTACCAAGTCAATGATTGGACTTGATATCTTCAAGGTCTTTTCCAACCTAAAATTTTTAGAAGCTATGGATCACCATGGAATATTTCCCCTAAAATTCTAAATTCTTTCCCAGTGAGGAGAACCAGGAATTTTCTAAAACTTGAAGGTGAACTTGAAAAAAAAAAACCCACAGCAAATATTTTCCCTGTTCCCCCCAGGTCCCAGCAGTAAATTGCCACCATCACTGCAATGAGCCTGGTGAGCTGTGAAATAAAGATTAATTTATCCCCACGCCGAGAACTCCCCGTGCCTGAGACAACCTGGAACTCCACACTTCATTTCCAGGTTACTAAATTCATTAGTGCTTGCTGGCAGCCGGAGAAGAAATGTCCATGCTGGTGGTACACGCCGCAGGATGCGAGGATGCGCGTGCAGCAGGAATTGAGCGTTCAGCTCCTCCTGGGACACCTCAGTCACCACCAAATCCGTCTGGGCTCACAGGGAGGTGTCACGGGGCAGAAATTCTTGTCCTGCTCAGCCTGAGTGAGAGGTTGTAAAAGGTGGGGTGGAGCTTGCCCAGGAGCTGCTGTGGATTGCAGCAGTTGTGAGACCAGCACAGACTCTGAGTGCAGATCGTTGTGACCAACAGAGCCCCTAAAATTTTGTGTGCTATGGCAGGAGCCTGCAGTTTTAATCCCCTAACAGTGTTCCACACTGATCATTAATTAGAATTATTTATATATATAAACTTGAAATGTCATCCTGTGAACTGCCTCAAAATCCAAATTTTCTATTTTTAGTTTTTAATTTTAATTCTTCTATTTTAAATTTTATATTTTCTATTTTTAATTTTTTTTTTTAATTTTACATTCTTGCTTTGGAAAAGATACCACAAGCTTTGAAGGACACCATATAGCACCAGTTATAACAGAGCATCCATAGCAGCTATACAGAAAAAAGGATAGGACTATTAAGGCAGACTGTTACTCCTTTAGAGATTTGTTTTCCTTCATTTGCATAGAACTGTCTTTGATTAAAAATTGCCTGTCACAGAAGTAGCTCGGTGATTTTTTTTGTAGCAGTCATCATTTCTCCTAATGAGAATGTATTTTATTCAAAGGTATGTTTTTATTCATTGGAAATGTTCTCTTTATTTTATTTATTGCTTGTAACTGAGTGTATTCAATTAGAAAACTGTTCATCCTGCTGTGCTTTAACTGTTGGTAATTGAGCTGCTCTGCTGCATTTCTGTGCTGCAGGTCTGTGGGCAAGGAAGATGTGGAGGTTCTTCTGTCTGGAATAATTCTGTGCAGTTTTGCTCTAGAGAAGCTGGATTTCAGCCTCTGAGTCCCTGCAGTCAAAGGACAGCTGTGCACTGGGCAGAGCTGGGAATGGATTTTTTTCCCAGTGTTTGGGTGAGCTTTAACTTCTTCCTATCAATTGTTGTCAACAGCATTCAGTTATAACAACAATTAAATGAATAAATGTAGGGGATGCTCTGGGAGGAGTCAACCAGAACGAACAGAACTCTGTGAAATTCAGGAGGTGGGACCCTGCTGGTTCACAGAACTCTGCTCTTCTCCAGGGTTTCTAATTCTCTTAGGAAATGGATGAGAAATTAGGCAGTTACAGTAAAGGTCACCTTTTACTCACAGTTAATTTTTGGCCTCCAAACTGCCTGCCTGGGTGCCACTTTTCTTTCTTTGTGTATTGCCTTTGAATAAATGGCCAATTCCTCTTCATTTGACATTTCCACCTTCTACTTCCTACAAGTTCTGTGGGAGTGGGAGCTGTGGATCAGAGAATCCCAGACTGGTTTGGGTTGGGAGGGACCTCAAAGCCCATCCAGTGCCACCCCTGCCCTGGCAGGGACACCTTCCACTGTCCCAGGCTGCTCCAAGCCCCGTCCAGCCTGGCCTTGGGCACTGCCAGGGATCCAGGGGCAGCCACAGCTGCTCTGGGCACCCTGTGCCAAGGCCTCCCCACCCTCATCCTAAAAACCTTCCCTCACAGCACCAGCCATGTGGAGCCAGCCCTGAGCCGGTGTCACTCCTCAGAACATTCGTTTTCCTGGTGGTGTTGGGGTTTTTTTGTGTTTGACCATCCAGAGGCCGTGGCAGCGACTGCTCCACTGCGGCCCCATCACTGAGTCGGCCCCGTTCGCCCCCAGGAGCTGTGGAACAGCTCCATTCAGCGGGAGTGCCCAGGGAGCGTGGCTGGGGGCATTCCCTCCCCACCACAGGCTCCGTCCTTCCCTCCCTGCGCAGGAGCTGCTGCCCCGCTCCAGTGGAGGGAGGTTACCCAAGAGCTGCACTGCAGCATCGCTCCAGCCCAGCCCTGCCAGCAGCACCTGGGCCTCAGCCAGCCTTCCTTCCTTCCTTCCTTCCTTCCTCCCTTNCCGCACACAAGCACTCCTCCCTTCCTTCCTCCCTCCCTCCCTCCCTCCCTCCCATCTCACACAGCAGCAGCTCTTGGGAAAGGTGCTGCCCGATATCCCCATTGCAACAGGTTGTGAGCACCCACGGGGCTGTGTTTTGGTGGTTTATTTTAACTTGGCTATAAATACTCTGATGAATTTTTAATGCAAGTGCAGAATTCAAAGCAGCAGCCACTGGATTTGCTCTCCAAGTTCCGTGAATTCTCTGATGGGTTTCTTAGCACAGCCACCACCAATTTGTTGAGCTCTTTTTGCAGCACACAGGATGTGTTTTTGTGGTTGGTAAGGGCTGTTGACGACTTCCTTCACTTTTTTGTTTATTAGCTCCCAGTCATAAAATTTGTACAGACAGTTGCTTATGGCTCGACCTTTACAGGCTCATCCCAGGGCTCTGCCCAGCGTCCTAGAAAACTGTCCCTGGTAAAGCTCCGGAGTTGTTATTTAAAGGGAGCTTTTTATAGACTTGCAGTGCAATCTGCATTTCCCAATGCTGAGTGCATTTCAAACATGCTCTGTGTCAGGCAGATCGCCTTGGTTTGGGTGCTCGGGGAGCTGCTGCCTCAAGCCTCACGAAGCTCTGTGGTCCCTGTTCCCAGCAGATCGGGCTCTTCCCTGGATTCCTGCTCGGAGCTGGGTGGATCCAGCTGCAGAGGCTGCTCTCAGGTGTGAATATATTTCCCCCATAAAATGTGATGCCTCCTAACCCCGATGGGGTTCACTGAAGGGATGGAAGAGGCAGGAGCAGCATCTGCCTGAGCGCTGGGCTGGCCCAGCAGGTGCCCACGGCTGGGCCACTCACAGCTGGCCAGATGTGCCCGGGGGGGAGAGGTGGCACCACACAGGGTGAGCTGCACCCACCAGCTCCGTGCCAGTAACAGCACCCCCAGGGAACACCTGTGGAGAGTCTCCCCCGACTCCTAAACCCACTGAGCCCCTTGCTCAGGGAATCCAGACCTCTGGCATTTCATATTTTTAACCTTTTTTCAAAGGCTAACATGAAGTTTTAAAACAGGGTTCTTGTGCTTGATGCTTAAACCCCCCTTTTTTAGTGCAGTCGTTCCCACTAAAATCTCAAATTTGTTATAAAAGAGAAAAAAAGAACAAGTGGAATTGAGCAAAGCAGCCTGATTATTGATATTCTGAGACGTGTCAGTTTGAAGCCTTTTCAAACACATTTTTGGTCCTGCTCCAAGTGCAGTCATCCCAGTGTTTCTTAAATGTCCAGAAATACAAAACAGGAGCACAGAGAGCAAAACAAACCCATTGCAGGTTTTAACCTCTCAGTTCTTCTGAGAAATATGGGAAATGCAAAGGAAAATGTTTAGAATTGTATTGGCAAAGTATAAATAATCCCAAGATAGAGAGAGATCCGAAAGAAATAACGTGCATGATTTTCTGTCAAGTTTTGAAGGTTATTGTGACAAATTGGAAGCGTTCTTTGGACACTTGCATTGATCAGTAGGAGATTTTGGAATGCAGATGGCACTATGAATATAGGATGTTATTTCATCTCGCTGCTCTGACAGCTGAAGGAAAATGGTGAAGGCAGCAAAAAACCCCACGATGAATTTTTCCAGGGCCAACTTCCCACTTAGGGGAGTTTGGATCATTGCTTGGATGGTCTCATTTTCTCACATGCCGAGAGGGAAGAGGGGTTCATCATTCCTGCCATTTTCCACAAATCATTAAACAATTAAGAGGTGAAATTAGCAGTGGGAAATGATGGCAAACTGGGCACACCAGTGCAGGAAAAGCGCTGGGTTTTTGGCAGAATGTTGGTGCTGCATGTGTTGGGCTGCATTTTTACTGTCTTGGATCTCTGTCTCCAAGCTGGACACACAAAATCATTGAATCAATAGGGCTGGAAAAGAGCTCCAGCATCATCAGTTCCAACCTTTGACCACCGTGTCACCTCAGCCATGTCACCAAGGGCCACCTCTGCTCGGTTTTTTGAACACTTCCAGGGATGGTGACTCCACCACTTCTCTGGGGAGCCCATCCCAATGTTTAACCAGTGAATAATTTTTCCTGATATCCAACCTGAACCTTCCCTGGCCCAGCTGGAGGCCCTGTCCCTTGTCATCAGTTGCATGAACCAGGAAACCCCATATTTCTGTCATGGTTAGGGGCAAATGTGCCCCCTGCCCACACCCATTGTTTTTAGAGCAAGAATCTTCCACTCTTTGGTGTCCTAAGTATTTCTGAACCTAAATTCTGTTTTTTTTTCTCTGTGCTGCCACAGCCCCTCAGCCTTTGGTTTTGCCATTTTATTCCTTATGTAAAGGAGGAGCCAACTGCCACATTCTGCTGGAGGCTCAGTGCTGACCCTCTGAGCGGAGCTTGCTTCTCCCTGGATACAAAGCTTTGCTGGGAATTAGTTAAACCTCTGAGTCAGAGGCGTAATGAGTGCTTCTCAACAGCATTAAAAGGCACAGAATACCCAGGGCAGCCGGCATCAAGGAACACGCTTCGCTCTGAAGAGCTGGATTTGCCTTTTCCCGAGATGTTCCGTCACTTCAGACGCCTCAGAATGGAAGGGATTTCGCTCAGAAGTGCTCATCCTTTATCCATCTGTAATTGCCTCCTGCTCCAGAGCAGTGCTTCACTGCCAGCTGGTTTAACCCAGCCACTCCTCGCACGTGGTCGTCTCCGAAACGCAGCGGAGCGTCGGCCGCCCGCCTCCACCCGCCTTGGAATCCTCTCCTGCCATCCAAGGATGCCAGCTGGGATTATTGGGCTCCCTTTCTCTGGCTGACCCTGGACTCGTTCCCAAATCCCTCTGTGATGCTTCAGAGGCAGTGCTGGCTGGAAGGGTGACAGCTCTTCACCTGCTCTTCGCAGGAGGTCATTGGAGTAATTTGCACAAAATCCCCCAAATGCCAGCGTGGAATTTATGCCACTCTTCGTCAACTGGAAACTAAGGACGGCTTAACTTTTATGTTTAATCCATAATGAGGTATTGATCTCTTGACAGGAGCTGCTCCCTGGGTGCTGCCCCCGAAGTTTTTGTGTCTTGATAGACACCAGTCAGGTACAGAATAATTCACGTGTGCTAAAAGAGCAGGATTGTCTCCAGGAAGGAACCCGGCCTCTCTCTTCCTGGAGATTAAGGACATGGGGATTTAACTGCAGTAAAATTGACTTGGATTTTTTTTTTTTTTTAATGTGGCTTCTGTAGAACTAAGCGCAGATGATATTTAAATGATCTTAAAAATAGGATTATATCTCTAAAAAAAATTCAAAAGCAGAACAAAATGAGCTGCCTTCCCTCTGAAGGCTCTGTCGGCAAAGGTCCCCAAAGCTGTGCCAGCCCACGGTTGCTGAAGGCTCACAGTGAACTCCAGCTATTTATAACTGGGGAATTGCAACTGGACCCTGGCTGGATAAAGCCTGAGCTTGAGGATTGGGATATTTTGTGGTTTTTCTCTGGGCTTTGCACAGCCCATCACAGCAGCTCCTTAGGGCAGGATGAGCTGGAGATGGTGTTGGGGGCCTCCCACCACATCTCTTCACTCTTTTGCTTCTGCAAGGGGGGTCTGATGTGACCTTGGAGTTGTCTGTGCACCACCAGTGATTCCAGAAGCCATTCCTGCTTCTCTGAGGCTGAGTCTCAGGTTTTCCTTGAGCACAGTTTGTGCCTGCAGTGCCCACTGTGTTTAATAATCCAGAAAAAAATTGGGACTACATGAGTGGTTCTTTATTTCTTTCCTTCTAACAAAAAGTCTGCAGCGCTGCTTGGGAAGGTCAAGGCTGTTTGACACTGCCAGGATGCTGGTATTCTTGGAACAACCATCTGTTCAGAACACAGTGAAAAATCGGTTTGTGACTGCCCAAAGTCACTTCAGCTCATGAATAAAATTAAACAGTAAAAAAAAAAAAAAAAAAAATACAGCTCTGTACCGCCACCAACAGAGAAATTTCCATGTGGAAAAATCAGTGTTTCTGTCCATGACTGTCCATGAGTGGATGAGGGATGGTTTGTTCGTGGAGGGATTCAGGTGTTCTTGGCCGAAAAGAGGACATGGATATTAAGCCCTTGGGACTTCGCTGTGTGACCAGAAGGAATTTGGTCCCCAGCCGAGCTGGAATGAATTGCACAGGAGCCCTGGGAGGGAGGGCAGGACACGCCGGCCCCCAGAGCTGGGAACGAGGCTGGAAATCACCTGCGTGCTCCACCCCCAGCCCGGCCAGGAGCTGCTTTGTTTGTTCTTTTCCCTTTCTCTCTGCTGCATTTGTACATTTTATGAAATTGTGGACGCTTTGGCACACTGAGTCTTTTTTCCATGTCTTTGTTCCTTTCTTTTTTCTCCCGGCAACTTCAGTATTTCCTCATCTCTGCCTTGTTCTTTTTAATGATTTTTTACCAGCTGCCGCATTTTCATCTCTCACTCTGTTCTTCATCCCTTAAGGCAGGATCCAAAAATACGATCCAGTGACTTCTGCAGGTTTTGTGCTTTGCTGGTTGGCCCCAGAATGTGCCACATTTTGATCACTGTGTTTTCCAAAGCAAATTGGACATTGCAGCCTGGTGGGGATTGGTCTCTGCTCCCAGGTAACAAGCGATAGGACAAGGGGAAATGGCCTCAAGTGGCACCAGAGGAGGTTTAGATTGGATAGCAGGGAAAATTCCTTCTCTGAAAGGGTGGTCAGGCATTGGAAAAGGCTGCTCGAGGAGATGGTGGAATCTTCATCCCTGGAGGTGTTCAAAGAATGTGCAGATGCGGTTCTTTGGGGCATGATTTAGTGGTGGGCTTGGCAGTGTTGGATCAGTGGTTGGACTCAGTGATCTTAGAGGGCTTTTCCATCCTTAATGATTCCATGATTCTACTCAAACACCAGCTTTTCTAAGTTTTTTCTGTGATCATTTGAAATGTTTTGCTCCTTAAATTAGTGGAAATACTTCTCCCTTAAAGCTGGTGTTGATTAACGTCTGTGTTCTCCAGGTGTGCTGTGACTTACCCGGTGCTGCCGTGCTCATCATTGGCATATTCACTGCTGCTTTTTGGAATTGAACTTCAGGACAGAGTGAGTAGAAAATCCCAGCTGAAATATTGGAGGCTCTTTATGATGGTGTGGTTTAGAAAGACCTGGAAGTGTCCAAGGCCAGGTTGGATGGAGCTTGGAGCAACCTGGGATAGGGGAAGGTGTCCCTGGCCATGGCAGAGGTGGGATGTGAAAATCCTAAGCTCTGATGAGATGTTGTATATGGCAGGCTGCTGAAAATTATTAACATTACAAAAAAGCTTTCTGGTGTGGGAAGTTTCATTAAGAGTTACATCTCGGAGTTCAGTCCCAATTTAATAAGAGATAACATCTCCAGCTTCTTAAAATTTAATTTGATAGTTTATGAAGAAAATAATTAAAGCATATTGTGGCATCAGTCACTTTTTATTTCATAGAAAGTCTGTATGAAAAAAGAACCCTTTGTAGAGCAGACAGAGTTTATACTGCCCTGGAATTTCATTAGTCCTTATTGACAGAACATCCACTAATCCAAAGTAAATGGGAAGGAAATGATGGGAAAAATAATAAAGGGGAATCTTGACCTTGAGGCTACGGAAAATGGAAGTTGGTGGAAAGTTTGGAAAAGTTGCAGCTCTGTGGGGAAAGATGATTCTAGAAGCTAATAATGAACTGGTGCTCCTACCTCTGGGAGATAAAGAGTTAAAGCAAGAGTTTTGGGGTTCTTCAGTCACACCAAACAGTGCCTCTGGCAGTCAGAGAATCCTGGGATCACTGCAGTTGGAAAAGGTCTTTAAGACCATCAAATCCAGGTGTCCAAGCACCTCACGGTGTGCTGTGGAGAGCAGCACCAAGTCAGAGCACCCTGCAGAGCTTCTGGTCCCTAACGAGTGTCTGCTGTCAGTCACTGCTCACCTGAGGGCAGGTGAGCGAAACAGAACCTGTGGGATGTTCTTCAGTCATCAGAGCCCTGATTCCTGGATCAGCTCCTTATCCCCTCTCGGCAGACTCCTGTTACCTTTCTTTGCTGACTTTCCCTGCACAGTTTTGCTTTGGGAATCCAAAATTAGAGCACCTTTTTTGTGACACAAAACTTTTTGTGGCTCTGCCCCGAAGATGTTCACGAGTGCCTCATCTGCAGGCCACACCAATAGGTTTCAGAGAGTGTCTTGAAGATTGGATTTGCCTCTGGAATGGTTTTAATCAAATTATTTTTTCCTGTCACTTTTTGGACACTTTAGAGCTTTCAGTGACTGCCTTGAATCAGGTCCATAAGAACGTCTGACAAGCCAAAAATAGATTAATCTCAAGCCTCTGCTACAATTACCACTTGGATTTCTGTATCACTTACTGCCTAAGTGGTTTACAAGCAATTACAGCCTAAGCCTTGCAGAGCCTCTCGGAAGGAGCGTTTCCCACGGCGCTGTGCGGAGGGACGGGGAGGATCAGTCGTGCTGAGCCAGCACCCAGCCCTGGGCAGTGCACCAGGGACGCTGCTCCACTGCTCATCCAGCTTTAGGAGACTTGCCCGAGGGAATTTAGGCAGAAAAGGAGAATCCAGGTTTCAGTCCTGTCCTGGAAGTTGGATTTAGTCAGGCTGGAGCTCTGCTGCTGACAGCCCTGTGTCTGTTCTGACTGCTGGGTTTTAGCCAGGTAGGTGGAAGGGCAAAGAGATGCTCGAGTCATTGCTCAGGTAAAACCAGCATCTGCTGAGAAAGATTTAGGATGTGTTGGGAAGTTTCTTGGATAATCACAGTTAATCCCTTCCTCGTGGTGCCCTTGTACCCAGCAGATTCACTGGGAGTGACAGAGCCTGGTGCTGTTACATCCATGGCCTTTCCTGTGGTATTAGCCTGAGCAGCTGATAATATGAACATGAAATTAAGAATCACCTGAGGACTGTGTTTAATAAAGTAGTTGAGAGGCTGCCAGCAGTCACACAGAGATCCCGAGCTCTTTGCAAACATGTTTTCATAGCCAGTTTTTTGGAGTTCAATGGGTATTTGGTTTAGATACCTGGAAATTAATTTGGTGAGTGGTCTCCCGTTAAATCAGGATTCCTTTAGAACTGGGGGACTGATGGGCTGTCAGGTCCACTCTGGTTGTTTTGGCTGGATGCAGGAAGGGCAGTGCTGTGGCCATCCCTCGGGAGCACAGCAGGATAGCTGGAATTTCGTGTCCCCTAAGCCGTGTGACCAAACGAGAGCTGGCAGCGTCTGGTGGAGTAGAATGGCTGAACAACCTCTCACCAGGGCTGTGCCTGCACAGGCCACAGATGAATTCCCCGTGCCAGTTCTGGTGTGTTACTGGTTGGATTAAATCAGAATTTGGGACAGGGAGAGCTACGTTCGTGAGGCTGGGATAGCTGGAGAGGCAGAAAGAGGCCGAGGAGGCTGGGGAAGCACACGGAGTGGAACGGGAGTGTGTGCCATGAAGTGTGCAGCCCATGGGGAATCCTCATGATCCTGGAGAATCCAGCCCTGCAGTGCCACGTGTGGCTGCTGGGCTAAAGCTGGGCAATGTTTGTTTAAGCACCCTTGAACAACAGGGACTTTTAAAAAGCAGGATTTTGTTCACTTGATAAGATTAATCTAAACACGGTGTGACCATCTCTGCCCCTAACCCTGAATGCCAAAAGGCAGGAAGAGGATCAGAAACCCCCAAGTCCTTCTGGGGGAGGTGCCAACAATGATATATGAGCAAATATATATTTATATATGTATATATTGCATGATATTCAGAGCAAATCTTCAACAGGAAACTCCCAGCTGCTTCTGTTTCAGAACTTCCTTATCACCAGTGGTGCTCCAAATGTGCTGTTTCATAGTTGAGCAGGGTTACACCATTATCCTGCCTTTTCTTCCCAGAAAATTGCACTGTGCAGCACTATAAACCTGAATAATGCAAGTCCTGTTGGAAAGACATCTTATTTTTCCTTCTAGGTTGCTTAATTAATTTCTTTCGACTTCTTTTATACTGTTTGATGAATGTTTTTTCAAACTACTGTCAAAGGGAATGTGAGGAGGGAAAAATGAGCCACCTATGCACAGCTTCTAATACAACTGTATCACCTCTTGAAAACCAGGGAATTAATAAAAATAGGTGTTAGCCCATATGCTTGACAGGGAGCATTTGGAATTGTCAGGCATGTTTCTACCCTAATTATCCTTGTCAGGCCATTTCGTAAACTGAAAAATTCCCCAAGTTAAATAAAAACTCAGAGACAGGCCAAGATATTGAAAGCTCCACTTTCCAACCAGCAAAACAGAAATTGTTCTTGTTTGGGTTGTTACCTCCCACCCAGGGACCTCTCACGGCATATTCCCATGAAAAGCAAAATGAGCACATCTGGTGCTGTCATGAGTTGGGTTTGTTTGAAGGTTACTGGGCATCTCTGAGGGAAATCTAACAAAACTGGCCAACTGTGCAGTGTGTCAGCGTGGGAGAAAGCCTCCAGGTGCAATTGCACGGACAGGTTTGCATGTCCCTTCTTTGTGATGGTCACACTGAAAGGGTCAGTATGGGATACTGCTGATGCTGTGGGTTCTGTCGGGGTTTGGGGTGTCTTATCAGGGACACTGACACAGCAGCATCCTCTGCAGCTGTATGGAAGGGGAAAGGGGATGGTTGTGGGGTCTTTAGGACAAGGATGCAGCTCCCTCAGGCAGAGGTGGCACCGGGGTGGCTGGAGGAGGTGGTGATGCCTGAGCACACCCCAAGAGCAGCTCAGGCTGCACACAGAGATGAAGGTCGGGTTATTAGGAATGAATTAGGCGGGTTCCTGAGCTGGGGGCCCCGAGTCAGGGCGTTCAGGCAGGTCAGCACACGCAGGTTCAGCTGCTGCCTGCACAACGTTAACAACACACTTGACTCGGAGTAGCTGCTGCTCCCAGCCTGGCTCGAGGGGGCATTCCCCCCTCCTTCAATTGTGAGGGAATAATTCATGGGTGAAGTTTGTCTTTTTCGCATGTTTGTATTTCCCATTTCACAAATCCGTGCTGAAAAATTTATCAAAATAAGCCTTTTTCTTTCGTTCTTTCCTGAGACCATAGGAAAAGCTGCTGCTGCCTAATTGGAGGTTCCCAGAATCATCTTTCTCCTGTGAATACACACAATATTCATGTTGTGCATATTTGCTGTAGATTGAGTGGGTTCCTTCTTCAAAACTTGCTGTGCTGATGAACGCTTCTCCCAGGAGAGTTCCCCTTTCAATATTTGTGGAAAACGCACAGAGGACAAGGACACAGTTGAAGTCTCTTAATTTGCAAATATTTCTGAATATTCATGATGCCTATTTTCATATTCATCCATTTTTCTCCTCTTGTTAAGGCAGCATGTCTGTTTTAAGGTAGAACAAATCTGGCACAGTTTGTTTTGTCATCAGAAATATTAATGCTGGGGAAAAACCAGTGTAAAATTTATCAGAGAATGATAGAACGGGTTGGGTTGGAAGGGACCTTAGAGATCATCTCGTTCCACCCCGAATTTGCCAGCAGAAATCCTGCTGTCTGCCTTAAATAAACTCCTCATCTGGGGAGGTTGATTCCCGCTCCAACTGAAGGGCAAAAATAGTGAATATTGTGGCCAAACACAGAACGTGGGGATGGTGGAAGGGTCACCGAGCCCCCACAGCTGCCTCAGGAGCTGGGGCTGCACGGGCCCTGTCGGGAGAGGTCCCTGCTTCAGTGCCGCGCTCCTCATCCCACACCGCGCTCAGCAGAATTAAATCACCAACTGTTTGAAGAAAGGACAGCACGAAAAGCACTTTGCATCCCCTCAGAAAGGAATTAGTTTTCCATTTGAACCCAGAGCTGCTGAAGCCCCTGCCTGTGTTCCCTGCACGGCCCGCGGCATCCAGCGCTCCTCGCCTTTCATCTGCTGCCTGTCGACAGCTCCTCAAATTGTCTGAGGGGGAAATTTCCTCCCACATCTTATTTGAACAGGTTTTTTTTTTTTTTTTCCCTGAGAAATGTTGCCAACAAAGATTACTTCTCTTCGGGGCTGGCAAACACTATTTCTTACCTGGTGGCTTATTGGGAATACAATTGGAAAAAAACATGATAAGGTTTTACAAACAGCAGGATGAATAAAGGGAGGAGAGAGATTTTTTTATCTCCCACCCATTAGCTGCAGACAGAGGCAGTTCCTACTCTGATTATCTCCAGTGTGCAGTTTTTCTCAGTGAACCTGCTGATTCAGCTGGAAAGCATCGAGTGTCTCGGGCTGGTGGCTTCCCAAGGTCACGGTGCTGGCGCGTGGCAGGTCCCCACTGTCCCCTGGTGCCCGGCTCTGTCCCCTGTGGTGTGGCACAGCAGGGAGCCCCACACCTCAGACTTCGTTGTTTTCTGCGGTCTTTGTGTTCTTTCCTCCTTGAGGGCACAGATGTTCTTCCCCCAGCGTGGTCCCACTTCTCCTCTGTGCATTTATGGACTAGGTGATCCAGAGGGATTCCCTGGGGATGGTTTGGTGCAGCAGCTCTGGGACCTGCTCTGGCAGGTGCAGGAGGGGCATTTTTCATCCCCGAGATCCTTCCAGATCCTCTTCAGAACAAGAGGTCTCTGTGGACTTTCAGACTGTGTTTATTCTCCCTCTCTCTTATTTCAATTACCGAAAAGTTTGTATAATTCAAAAATTGATTTCAGCCCAGCAAAGCTCCCGACCACACTCTGAGTTTTGTTTGCTGCAGAGCCCATAACTAACAAAGCAACAACTTCTTTATTGCACAATAAAAGCCCATCTACGAGATCAGCTGTCAGGAGGAATGTGGCACTCTGCACCATTTCTGGGCATTAAAACTTCCATTTATTATCAAATATTTTGCAGAGCAGCCGGCACCTGGTATATCGACTGTGCCATTAAATCACGCTGAACTCGTGTCTGAGAGAGTTTTGGAATTACTGTGCCACCCAAACCCTGGCTGTCGCTGCAAGGCAAAAGAAGAAACATTCCCTGTTAACCTTTTTCCTCCAGGTTCTCTTGCCCATGCACTGTTTGTGTGGCACTTGCTCTGGTGAGTGAGGGCCTGGCTGTTCCGCTCAGCACTGAAACACGTCCTTAAGGCTCCCTGAAATATAGAAGAAGACAGGGATTGCAAGTCCTTCCTGAGCAGCCAGAACAGAACCCATTAAGGTATTGCAAGCCATGCAATTCAATGGCCCTGAAAGTATAATTTGATTGTAATTCAGGAGGTTACTAAAAGGAAATCCATACCAGGCTGAAAGATAAGCGAGGAGTGTATTTACTGTGAGTGGTGAAATGTGAGGTGTGCGAGTCCCTTATCTCCTTTGTCTGCACTTTATCACCACTGAAGGCAAGTAAAAGGGGAATAATATCTGCTTCACAAGAGAAGATTGGATTAAGTTTTCCCAACGGTCTTGTGGGAGTTATTTCCATTTTGCTCCTGCCTGGATTAGCCTAACTCCTTCAGGCTGTTTCCACGTCTCTACAGGAGAAGGTCCTGGCTCATGGGAGGGAGGGGAGCATGGTTGGTGTGTTGGTTCTTTGTGGAGGAATTTGCCTTTGACCTCTGTAAAGGAATTAGGAGACCTACAACCTCCTCCCTGACTATTTTACTGTGGAGGTTTCTCTTTCAGATCCCTTTTTATTATGCAAACTTATTGTTTGGCAGTGATGTCTCTTACAGGTGTTTGTTAGAATCATTACTTGTGAGAAGAAACCTGGGTGTGCTCATTTCTTGCTGAGGTTTCCCTCACTGCCCTTGTCTCCAGCTCTAATTCCTCTCTGCAGGGACCTGCCTGACTCCCTGCACGACTTGGAAACAGCCCCAGGTATTTTATCTCTCTGTTTTATCCCTCTATTTTATCTCTCTGTTTTATTTCTCTGTTTTATCTCTCTGTTCTATCTCTTGGTCCTCTTCTGGACACTGAAAGGATGCTGCTGCTTCTGCATGGTGGGATCCAGTCTCCCTCAGTGCCTCCACCTACCTGGATTCCATTTTAGTGGGAATGAGGGAGTCTGGGTGCAAGGAAGTTCTCAGCCATGAGTGTTTGCTTATGTTTGTTGAGTTACCCAGGCAAAGGCTGATCATGGCCAGGAGATGATTTTATAATTCCTCAGCATTTACTGTCCAGATATTCCAGTTTTTCCTTAGCCTTTTTCCACATCTATCACAATTTGCTTTACATGCATGTGGGTGAAAAAGGGAATGCACTTCTGGAATGTTATGTTTTATTCCAGGGATGGCTCAGCTCAGAAGTGAGCACAGACAGACACTCGTCACTTCCACCCAATGCCACGCTGCTTGCAAATGGAACAGGGGAAAACCTCTGCTGCTGGGAGGCTCTGACAGGTTTTTATAAGTTTATAACTGAAATGAAGGGCTGATTTCCCTGGTTTTTCATTTGGAGGAGGCAGGCAGTGATTGTTTGCTTACTAATGGCCAGTGCTGACCAGCACAACTGCCCGTTCCTGCCAGAGCTTTGATTTTCAAGGCCCACGTGTTTCTTTTTCTACCACTTTTCTTATTTCTCTCTGGTTACTGTTGTAACTGCTGCATCTCCTTGGAGCTCCTGGGCACTACGAGACATCTCCTAGATGTTGAATCTTGTCATTTTTGATAAATCTCTGTGAAGCACAGAGTTCAACTGAAACTGCAGCTCAGCATCCTGAAGTGCCAGTTCAATCTATTTGTAGCATTGGAAAAAAAAATAGAAGGGGGGACAGCAAAAAACCTCACAGCTTTATACCAGTAATAATGGTGGGAATGAGCTGGCTTTCAGAACATAATTTAATCCCTGGAGTAGTGGAAATGGGTTTTGAGTGTCCTGTGTAACAGAGCCTAAGGTAGGGCAATGTCCTCTTGTTGTGGCTTGTAGTCAAAGAAACCTTTTTCCTCTGAAAGTTCATTAAAGTGCAGTTCTATTTTACCATTTTCCGGACTGAAACCACAAGTGGAGCAGCCTTCTGGAAGTCCTGGGGATTGGTTTTGCCTTGGCACTGTCAGATCACCTGGGTACTGCCCTCCTGTTGTTTTATCTGAGCTTGGGATCTGGAGGGATTAATTGTGCTGGGGAGAGGCCACGCAGTGCCTTTTAAGAGGTGATTGATTACTCACCAGGAGAGCTGGAGAGAGCTTTTAAAGACAGAAATGGGGGCTGGCTGCCTCTTTGCAGCCCACAAAATCAGGTGTCTGTGTCTTAGACTTTGAAATTTCCTGTTGGTTTCACCAAAAAAGGACAAATGTCCCTCCTGGTTTCACAACAACGCAGCAGCTGGCATCACATTAAATGTCAGGTGAATGCCACAGACAATGAGAGTTACAATTTGGCAGCAGTGTCTGCCTGGTCCTCGGGACCAGAGCTGTTTCCTCCCAGATGCTGATCAGCAGCTCCATGGCTCTGGCCGGGCTCCAGCTCTCCGAGAGGCCGTGGGCTGACGGAGGACAGGGCAGTGGAGTGTGCCCTGGTAAAACCCATCCCATCCTTCTGCTCCAGCCTCTCCTTCTCAGGCCAGCACACTGCAGACTTTGCTTGGGCACTTTTAGGACAAACCCCTTCTTTTCACCTGTTTTTACCCGTGGATTCCCTCTGTGCCTGGACATCTCTGTGTGGTTTTGGGAATCCCTGGTTCGAACTCAGCTGTTCAGTCTGATGTCAAGGTTCAGGCCCCTCAAAACATCAGCCCTGTTTTAATATTTGGGTTGCTTCAGGTTTCTCTCCAAATATCATTAATTACTAGAAAATCTGCAACCACATCTTTAATTAAATAGGGTTTCCAGAGGTACAGGTAGATGTACCTAAGTGCATTTAGGGCAGGAATTAGGAACAAACAGGATGCCCACCTGTTTAACATTCAACTTCATCCTTCCTAACTACCATTTTCATTTGTACTCTGGTTGTGACACATAAATCAATGCCCCCCAAATGAAATTGCTTTGTCTAATAATCCTTTGTGCCAGGGTTATCAATAGTTCATTAGTCTTACTTTGCATCTGTCAATAAAAGGTGGAATTGAGAAAGAGGGAGCTCAGGGAAAGCAGTGAGTACATTTTCTGTGGAAGGTGTCTTCCACTCTGGCCACCCTTTGTCTCCACTTGATTCTAGGCTCGAGGGTGCAGTTGTACCCCCAAGTTTTGTTCACTTGAAACACCTTGGAAGCTTTCACAGGTTTTCATTTATTCCTGAAGAGCCCCAAAAGGTTCTCGAGTCTCTGAGCAATCCTCACACCATGAACAGCCATGACTGAAAATCTCCCCCAGCAGCACCAGGAACGATTTTAGCTGTCCTATTTTAGCTGTCCTATTTATTTTAGCTGTCCCTTGGGTTTTGCCACTCCTGCAAAGGCCAGTTGTCCCTTCCTGGCGAGGACTCCGTGTGGCCCTGCCCAGGTGACAGCAGAGCCCTGTGCTGGCTCACGAGGGCCCTGCCTGGGCCAGCCAGGTGCTCCTCACTCATTACCCCGGTTTATGGAGCTTGACAGGAGGCATTGGATGTTATCCCAGCAAGGTGGCACGGCTTCAGGCCATGATATTTTACTCCCAGGATCTTGCCAAGTTCATCTGAGCAGCATTTTGTGTTCTGGTGCCTCTCGCCCCGTGTCACTGAGCCCTACACACCGTGCCAGGTCAGTGTAGGTGCCACCCTGGGTCCAAGTTAACCAAAAAATATCTCAGACCCTTGGTAGTTTTAGGTTTTTATTAATTAGTTAGAACTCTGCATGGATTGACAAGGTCAACAAGCAAATTGTGTCATTCATTAGGTACCAAATAATTAGTGATGGCTCCTGGGATGCCACCTGATTTCTTCCATCCCGATTTTTACCTGCTTACAGCAGGTTTTTCTAATGATCAGCACACAACCATTTCACAATTCATCAAATCTGTAGATGTGGAGCAAAACATCTGCATCACCGAAGCTTGGAAGGTCTGTGCAGCTGCAGGGGGCAGGGCTGGAGCCTCGGCTGGCTCCAGATGGGATTTCTGGTCATGGAGGGATTTGTCCTGGAGGCTGAGCAGGTACTGCCCGTTGTCCTTCAGCTGAGGAACCTCCGTGGGCCGAGGCTGGGATGGGAGCTGAGTCAGCACATCCGAGACAAGCAGAGAGTTTCTTTAGCTCCATCAAGTGACCTCAAGGGATATGTGGAGTTTGGAAAAAACCCAGCTAGATGAGCTAAACCCCTCTGGCCTTCTGGTGCTCCAGAAACGAGTTCTTGAACTCACACAGGCCGTGGTGAGTAGAGCCAGGGAAAAGTTTTGACTGAGAAACTATTTTGTCAGCATATTGTTCCCATGAATGTTTCATGAAGCCTTTGATTCCTTCAGATTTTCCTGTTCGGAGAACATTGATCATGGGTTTGGGTAACTCTGCTGCAAGAGAAATTCTTCTTCCAATTTATTTTCTGTCCTTTTCCTTTTTGCCAAAGGAGAAAGAAAAGAGGATTGAAAAGTTATAATGTCTACAGAATTATAAAAAGAAATTCCTTTTGTTTCACTACTGCTGAAAATGACAATGAATTTTAAAAATTTCAAGCTGGAAACAAAAATTTATTTGGAAATTCCTCACAAGGTATATTTGCCTTTTTTTACAAGTCAGTTATCTTCATTTGTAACTTAGAAAAGTGATCTGGTAGCGCTAGGCTACAGCTGAAAAAAAGAGATTTGTGTCTAAAACCAGGGTGATTTAAAACTGCTCCTTGTGTGACAGAGTTTTGGATCAATATTTCATCACAGGAAGTCGGCGCCGTGGCTTTGAGTCTCGCTCTGCTGGCGCGGGGAAGCTGCTCTGCTCGAGCGTCACTCTCGCCTGGTTTTCTCTGCTGATAAAAGTTAGCAGGGAGAATGAAAGGGGACAAACGCTGCCAGCTCTCCAGGAAAACACGCGGAGAATGAAAGGACTGTGGTTCTCTTTGAAAGGACGCCTCTTCCCTCCCGGCCGCCCCCATCGCGCGGCCCCCGCGATGGATGCAGCGAGCGGCTCCCGGTGCCGGGATGCTTCCCCGTGGGTGAACATTCCCTGTGATCCCTTCTCCTGCACTTGCCGGGAGGGAGAGCAGTGCCATGGGCCGACGACGCTCTGGGCTTGTGATGGAGGCATGGAAATCTGTATTCATGAGAATCAGAGACGGGAAATTTCTAATCTTTCCTCTGCTCCAGGCCAAATGTGGATGTGATTCTGAAAGATTATTCCGTGAGTCAGCTCAAAGTGAGCTTTGACTCAAGTATCCTGGATTTTTTTGAATAAAACCTCTCCAGACCAGTAACTGAAGTGGTCTCTGGTGCTGTGTGCTCGGCTGATGGCAACTGCAGCCACAGGCAGGACACAGCCATGGGAAAATGGGACAGTTAGAAGGTCAGAGGATATTTGGCACATTTATCACTGTCTGCTCCTTGCCAAGCTCTTCCAAAACCTGACTGTAGCTCTGACTGTTGCACTGTGTTTGGAGACAGATCCAAGAAATGACTCAGGGCCCATCTGTGTTGCCAAAGAACTTCACTCCGTTGTTTGCTCCCGCTCGATTCTGTCTGACTGTCCGTGCTGGCTGCTGGTTTGGAGTGAGCCAGCTCCTTCCCTCCAGCAGGGAGTTCTCCAGGGCTGCTGTCACAGATGCAGGGTGTATCCCCATCCTCCTCCTGCCGCGGCACAGCTCTGCGCTGTGAAACATCCCTGCTGTCACCTCAGCTGTCTCGGAGCCACCCCGCCGCCACCATCCTGCTGTAGGATCGCCTTGAGGCCTCAGAGCTGGTCCTGAGCCACGGCCTCCAGTCCTGAAGGCCAAAGAGGGGGGAAGTGGTCAGGGTTGGACTGGTGAGGGTCTGACAGGGAGGTTTGTCTGTCTGTGCAGCATTTCACACGGGCATGGAGTGACAGGACAAAGGGGAATGGATATTGGGAAGGAATCCTTCCCTGGGAGGGTGGGGAGGCCCTGGCACAGGGTGCCCAGAGCAGCTGTGGCTGCCCCTGGATCCCTGGCAGTGCCCAAGGCCAGGCTGGACACTGGGGCTGGGAGCAGCCTGGGACAGTGGAAGGTGTCCCTGCCTGTGTCAGGGATAGAACTGGATGATATTAAAGGTCCCTTCCCACCCAAACCATTCTGGGATTTCAGGGCCCATTGTGGGGAGTGTCCACTTTAGTTCTGAGTTGCACAGTTTTAGTAACAATTTAAAATTTACAGCACCCACTGAAGGTAACTTTGGATGGGAACACACAGCTATATTACTTTTTTGTCTAGTTTTATCAACAAATATAGCCTTTCCTAACAGCCTTTCTACCCTCTTGCCTCACGATTTATTTTTGAAAGTGCTATAAATAGGCAATGCTCTGGATTGGGTCAGTTCCCCAGGGAAATAAGTGCATGCCACTTATATATTAGAGGTTAAATTCTGCCAGCCTTATACTCACTGAGGAGAGCATTAGGGGAGGTGTAAGGCAGGGAAGAACTTGCTACTGTGTACAAATGTAATTTAACAAATTACACCAATTGCATTTTTAGAAATTATTATAGGGTCAATTTATTTTGTCAAGTGACCAGTAATTAATTTTATAGATGTTAAAGAGAGTAAACTCTAAACTCTCTGCTCTGACTCGGACCTTGACATTAAAATAGAAGACTTGTGTGTGCTGGGCTTTCAGAGATGCTCGCAGTGTTGGCTGAGGGATGTGATGGAGGAGTCAGGGCAGGAGAGAGCCCCGAGCGTCCTTTGGTCCCGGCAGGGACGGGGCCAGGGCTGCTCCGGCCGAGCACAGCACAAGCTCCTCTGCCCTGTCAGAGGCTTGGCTGGAGTGACACCCTTCTGTGAGTGCCTCTCGTCCTCCGGGGGCTGTGGAGAGGGGTTGTCCGTGCAGGCACACGCGGTGTGAGGGATGTGTGTAATTACAGCCTTGTTGTTCCCAGAGCCGCTGGGTGCAGCTTCAGCTCCGCCGCCTGCCGTGGTTGCCCTCTTCCCTGCCTGCTCCCCATGCGAGGATTTTGGAATTTGGCTTTTTCTCCACCCTGCACGACCGATCCCCTCGTGCCACTGCTGGGGCAGCGGCTGGAGGCTGCTCAGGAGCCGTGACCTGGGCAAGGTGGGTGTAACCTCCCCCAGGTTACCCACCCACCCCTCACTCGGACATCCCTCTTGATTCTAACAAAGAAACCAAACAAAGTGAGATTTAAAGAAAGGGTGGTCGGTCTCATGTGCTGGTGAGACAAAAATCCCTCTTCTCCCTGGCTGTGGGAATTGGACTCAAAAATTCAAGCAGACTTTCAGCCTGCTGTGTGTAATGTAATTTATTTCTCTTCCATAATGAAAAAATGTTTAGATAAAGGTGAAATAACCTATTTTGACCTATTTTGGTGGTTGGTTAGATGACTTTTAAAGTCCCTTCCAACCCAAACTATTGTATGACCCTGCAGAAGGTCGAAAGAAAAGCCTGCCAGATTGAATATTTTGAAGGATGCTATTCCTACTTCGGTTTAACACTCCAGCAAAGAAGAGAACAGCATGACTGGAGCCGAGGAGGAGAGTGGGGAGAGTGACTAACGAGCAGGAATCAGCAGCAGAGCAGCAGCCTGTGCTGCACCTGCACAGACAGCCCGAGGCCAGCGAGGGCCGTGGCACAGGGATGGCACTGGGGGTGGCGTGGGGAGCACCAGATGCACTGCAAGGCTGAGAGCAGCATTTTGCACTGCCCTGCAGATGGGGGAAACAGCCCTGTCCTTGAGGAAGGTCAAAGAGAGGCATTTTCAAAGATGGGCAGCCCCAGAGTGCAGGATTTGATTTAAAGCACGGCGGGGTGGTGGTGAAGAGGCACTGAGGGTGTTCTCGGGGACACGATGTGCAGGAAGGGCTCTGGCACAGCCATGGGAACTTCTTTAGAGGAGAAATGAGGAGTGAGAGGGTTGCATGAAATTTACAATAAAAAGAAACGCAGCAAATTAACCACTGGGGATGCAAATTTTGGATAGCTCCTGTTTTCCTTTGTTCACTATATTCATGTTTTAGGTAGTGTTTGAAGGAATTATTTCAAGCAGGGATGTAGCTGAATGACAACTCAAAATAGCCTCTGTTACTACTGTTATGATGTTTAAATCTATGTAATGCTGCTTTTTTTCCTACTAAATGTATTTTCTTCCTAATTTTGAGTTTCCCTGATTGGCTGGGTCTGTTGCACTTGGGATAAAATAGAAGAAGATGCATTGTGTGATAGATTTAACAATCTGTGGGATGCAGGGGGAGATCTCTTCTCCAAGCCAGGCAGACAGGACATTATTGTCTTTTCTGTGTTTTGTTTTCCTTTCTGTTTCAGGTGAATACCTCTGGAGGATGAAGGATTGGTCACTTCCCTGACTTGCTTTCCTGCCTAAGCCAGGGAGAGAATTCATGGGAATTAGTGAGAATTCCGAGGGCTGTGGAGGTGTTAGACAGATAATCCCCTGGTCGGGATGGCCTCCTCCCAGGATTTCAGTCTGGTGAACCTGCTTCCTCCTTCAGGTCTCTTCCTTTAATAGGAACACAAAATGAAGGGTTTCAAATGACCCAAGTGTGTGATTTTTATTTTTGCTTGGTCAATATATTGGAAGTGCTCAAGGCCAGGTTGGATGGGGCTTGGAGCAACCTGGCCTAGTGGGAGGTGGGAGGGGGTTGGAATGACATGAACTGTGAGGACCCTTCCAACCCAAAGCATTCCATGATTCCATGGTTATGGTGGGAGCTGAGAGCTGGAAGTCAGCAGGAATTTGCTGTTGGCACTGGAGGGGGTGGGAAGCAGCCAGACCCCCCTGACATCGAGGACATCAGCACCCCGAAGCTGGGCGGGACATGGGGGCTCGGCTGGAAAAGCTCCACCAGAATCCCAAAGCTTCAAAATCCATTTAGTGGCGACTGCCAAATGTTTTGCATAAACTCCTTTTCTTCCTGCCTAAATGTGAACACATCCAGATCAATCACCGAGCTCGAAAATCTTCCTGGTTCTTTTGTGAACATCCTGCTTTGTTATTCCTTTCATTTGTCTTGCATGGAACAAGCCAGCACCGAGAAAATAACTTATTGTGGATGATCAGAAAGACCTTTTTTGCCTTGCTTTTCAAACAGCAGTACACAGAAATTGAATGTTGTCTGTACACAGAGTTGCTGTTTTCCATATATAACCAAGGTGTCACGCAGCTCATTATTTCAGGGAAAAAAAAATGAGCGTCAGCAACCAAGGCTTGTGGCTGTCACTGAGTTTATTAAAAGCAAAAATGTTTGATCTCATGAAGAAAGAAAAGAAATCAGCTCCTGGATTTTAGATTTTCTTTTCTGCACTTGGTCTTCTCGAAAAGCATCAAAAAGTAAAAAATCTAAGGTGACATCCTCCGTTCTCATGGCCCCTAATAGCCAGTCACTCCACCAATTTTTCTGAGTTTATCTTTAATCTACTATTCCCCAACTAATTAGGGACTGAATGTCTTTGGACTGATTTTCATTTTGTCTTGAGTTATTGTGACATCTTTACTACAAATTCTTTGTCAGTCTAATTAAATTCCTGCAGCAGAAATGTCATTATTCATATCTTCACCTGTGGTAGCCTGACTTTGCCTCAGTCTCCCGATGAAGGACTGACTCCCTTCCTTCCTGCTTCATATTTGAAAAGTTTGGCTTGAAGTAAGAGCATCTCCAGGCTTAGCACAGACAGGGACTCCATTAATATCTAGGAATTCAAATTGATGGGGTTTTATTAGAAAAATCCAACAGTTGTGCTGTTAAATCCAACAGTTGTGCTGTTATATTGGTTTTCAGAGGAATATTTCAAAACTCATTTAAAACTTTTCTTTTTATCCTCAGCAATCGTTCCTGGGTGCGAAGAATTCTAATAATGTGAGGATTAGAAATAATCCCCATTTACAGGGCAAATTTTTCCAGTCCAATCAATGATGCGGGTGGAAGAGAGAGTCACTCAAAAATGTGTCTGGGACAGCAAAGGACTGCCAAAAATGAGTGTTCCTGCCTCTGACCCAAGAGGATCCTTTGGACAGGAACCCATCCCAGGAGTGGTGGGAGCTCAGCACAGGAGCAGGAGGTGAGTCCTTCTTTCCTTAGCAGGAAAATATAAAAGAATGACCATGTTAAGCAAAGAATGATATGAAAATTTCATAATATATCCATTAGTTACCCATTGTCTTGATAACTTTTTGTTAATCATGACTTCAATAATGAACTTTTTAGCTCTAAATCCACCCATCAGTAACACAGAGATTTTCTGGAGGTTGCAGGTGAATTACCTGTTGTGGGAGGTGTATTAGGAGTAAATCAACAAATTGATTCCTGGCCAAAAAAATTGATTAATTTATTAAGGTGAAGTTCTGATCTTTGCTCTCTGAAGGTTTTGATGAGCATTAATGCAGCTCCAGACTTCCAGAACAATCTATTACTTTAATGGGCAGTGAGAGCTGGAGACTGATTGCCATAATCACAGCAGGAAAGCTGAATTTTGGGTTGTAGATACAGAGAACTGGGCCAGATTCTGGCACAACTGCACGGAACTGAAATACAAAAATTGTGCACTTAAATCCTGATGGCCTAAAAAGGAGAATAAAAAACTATTCAAGAAGAGTAAGGCCCTTATAATTTTGACTCAAATACATTAATCCTAAATTGTTCACAAGCTCCCAGGAGTTTAGGCAAGCCTAAATAAGATAGGAAGGCTCTTAACTTTGTGTTGGCTCTTGAGCACGACCCACAGCAGCCCCTTGGGAAGCCAAGGGAGCATCACGGGCTGTGTTGGGGTGATACAAGTGATGAAGGCTCTGCAGGCTTCAAATCCAGGCAGTGCTGCTGCTGTGAAATCCCTGTTCCCACCCTGAATCCGCCGAGGGAAACCCCTGCCAACCATCCCATCCCGAAAGGGATGCTCCAGGGGCTGCCTGGGGCGGCCCCAGCCCTGCAGGCAGAGGCTGTGCCTCTGGAGCACCCCATGACCAATGTCCAGGAGCTCTCCAAAGGCTCCTTCCATGGCCAAACGCTTCTGGAGCACCCCGTGACCAGTGCCCAGGAGCTCTCCAAAGGTTCCTTCCATGGCCAAATGCCTCTGGAGCACCCCATGACCAATGTCCAGGAGCTCTCCAAAGGTTCCTTCCATGGCCAAATGCCTCTGGAGCACCCCATGACCAATGTCCAGGAGCTCTCCAAAGGCTCCTTCCATGGCCAAGTTAATGCCTTGAGGAAAGTGCACTTCAGTAATTAAATTTCTCTGATGCAAGTGCTACATTCCACATTTTTTCTCTAGTGCTCTCGCTTGTCTCTGCACTGTCCTTGAAGCAGCCCCACTCCCACAGCTTCCTCGGTGCTCCCTGAATTTCGTGGGTGAGCCCTGGGTGCTGTTCCTTCCTCTGCCACCTCGAGACCCAGAGGCAGAGGGCTGAGTGGTGCTCTGAGCCTGGCCCTGGGCTGCCAGGGCAGGCAGACAGCCCCAGCACACCCACTCAGCCCAGAAATCCTCTGCTCTGCTTGGAAACATGGTGTAGGGGCTTATCTGCTAAATAAAATCTAAATGAGAAATGTTGATACTTAATGAAATATAAGTTTGAGGATTTCACAAAAGAAATCTGTTGTCACTGCTTTAATTTATTAGGGGAGAGTTATGTGCAGATGGTATATACAGAGTTATTTCCTGACTGTACTCCAAAGTAAGTTGATTTGTGGTTTAATGACTTTTATCAAAATGAAATAAGCGTTTGATCTTTGGATTTGATCTGGCTATATCTGCAGCTGCTACACCACTACAGCAATTACTTCCAAACTGGGCTTTTTGCCCAGGCAAATGGAGTTCGTCCTTGTTTCATGTCTCATTCACTGTCCTGATAATACACACAGTGCTACTGTAGGTTTTTTTCTTCCTCTAAATTTGATAGGTGTGAAAGTAAGAGAGTAATTCCCTTTTTATTTTAGTAGCAGTGTTGTTTTATTATAATCCATTTGCTACTCTGGTTAATTTTATCTCGAAGCTGCTCCTAAATAAAATTCAATACAAGAATGTGTCATTTTCTCCACATAATCCTGCTATGCCCCTCTATAGAGAAATGAGAAATTCATTTATGAATTCTAAATCTCAGACCCCTCGTGGTAATCTTCACATCTGTCCATGTGGTTTAGGAATGAGTTTGTGGAGATACATTGTGCACCCATGCTGGGCTAAATCCACTCCTAATGGATTTCAGTGGAAGGCAATGGAGTTATACTTGGAATCAATTTACCCCCATGTATCCATCTCTGGGGGTTTTTTTTTGCTGTTGGCTAATTAATTCCTGTCAGGTTGAAGCTGTTAAGGTTAGCAATTCTTTTTCCAGGACAATACTTCGTTCTTTATTTACTGTTGAGGACAAAGTTCAGCCTCGAAAACTCCTGGTGGGAGATGGTTGTTAAGATTAAGAGTTCTTAGGGCTTGGAGCTGCCAGCTGTGCCTTCCTGAGGAGCTCCAGCTGCATTTTTGAGCAGAGAGTGGGAGCCAGGAGCTGCTGAGGTGGCTGGCAGCCCGTTCACCTGGGGCAGGGCAGCAGGAGGGAGCCGCCGGTTTGCGGTGCATTCCCTGGATCAGGCCGTGCTGGATGAAGATGTTCTGGAGGCAGCCTTGGTTTGGAGCCAGCAGGTCTGAAATCTGCCGATTCACAACGGCAAGGAGGAGCAGGCAGACAGAATTATAAAACAAACGAAAGATCTTTGTTCTCCTCCTTTTTACAGTCACTTCGGGATAAGGCGCTTCTCTCTTCGCGTGGCCAGAAGGTAGATTTGAAATTGTCTCTTTTTTGGCTGGATATTTCTTAGAGATAAGCAATAAAAATGGCAATAACTGAGAAGTGACTGGTGGATGAGTTGCCTGGAGATTTGCAGTGCTACCAGAAGCTCTGTGAGAAGGCGGCTCAGCCTGGGAGCTGGGGAAGGTTTTCCTGTGCCAGGGTTGCTGCTGCATCTTTAGCAAATCAAACTCCTTGCACAGTACTTGCTCCTTAATCCAGGAAAATTAAACCAGCAGCCACAGCTACACTGTCCAGCCATCTGCTCTCCCAGGTGCTCCCACGCCTGATCAGAGATGAGGGGATGTGACCTAGAATCCCACTGCAGAGCTGGGATCATTCCCAGCACAGTCCCAGCCTTCAATCTTCTGCACGACATCAGATAAAGTAAACATCAAGATCTGATGTGAGAGCATATGTCCATTGCATAATTCATTAGAGTTCTTCTCCACAACTATTTTTAGGTATTTTTCAATCAGAAGTAGAGGGTGAGGATTATTCAGGAAAAGAAAATGATAAGAAAATAATGGGGAGGGGGGTTAGAAACATATCTAGGTACTTCTGGGACTGAGATGTGGCCATTCAGCTGTGTGTTTGGTTTTAAAATGATTATTTCTGTCCTGGACAATTCCACAGTCCTTCATGACAGCTTGGCTGTGGGATGGTGTAAATCCAACAGCAGAACAGGAAACCTGCTCCTTTTTCACTCAGCACTGCTGCTAAAACCCCTGTCAGGCCAGACACCACCTCACATCCATTTCAGACTGTATCAGTCCATCACCTGAATGTGGTTATTCCCAATTTCCGAGCACTAAACACGTTCAAAACCATTTCCCCTCTGTTCTGCAAAGCATCCACGGAGCGTTGGTGGGACACAGCGAGCAGAGTTGGTGGTTTCCCTGCTCAGGTTGTGCAAAATGCCTCGCAACTGCAAATCATCGCAGCTGTCACAGCTTCTTCTCGTGTGTCAGCAGGCTGAGAGCTGCATCCAGCTTGTGGGAACACCTGGGACGTTCCTGGGCTCTCAAATTAAGGCAGCACCTGCGCCCTTTGCCGAGCCTCATTTCACCCCACACGCGCGGGACGAGCGGGTTCGCTGTAAGAACGCGAGGACAAAAATCCTAACAAAACCCCAAAGCCCACGTCGTACAGCGTGAGTCACCGACAAGAAATGGAAGGAGGAGTTATTTTGAGGCTTTTACATCTTCCCTATTGCTAGGAGACAGCTCCCGGGCACGCAGAGCTCGTCAGGCTCTCACAGCTGCCTCGCTGGTGCCGCGGCGTCCAGGGCGATGCACGGAGCAGCTTTGAGCGAGACAAGGAGAAGGAAATTGGGATGGGAGCTTCGTTTCATTTTTCAGTCTTTCTGAGACAAAGGCAGGGTGTAGTGGAGGCAGCTGCAGGTGCCAAGCAGAGCATCGTGCCTGAAATGTCGCCTCAGGCTGACCTCAGCTTTCATGGCCTGCTCTCTGCAGAGCGTGGGGTAAAGATGTGGTTACACCACGTTTGGGCCAAATTTGTAGTGCTTGAGAAGGTGCAAAAATGCAGCATTGCCAGCCAAGTTTGGGGCTGTCCCTGATGATCAGTCCATGCACCCCATCACCTACCAGCACTTGAATCCACCAAGGGCAGCCCTCAGGGAGCACATGGACAGCACCAGCCTCACCACCTGTGACCCCAGTGTTTAAAATTCTCAGTTTTGACCAAAAATTATTCACTGGACCCCCAGTTTTCATAAGGCACCTGAAGTATGGGCTGATTGAGGCTGGGGTTGTAAATGGACAGATCTCCAGATCTCTGGGGTTGTAGCATGGGTGGGCAGAGCCTGGAAAAAACCAAAGCTGTCATGAGAACATGGGGATTTGTCATCCAGAAGGGAGTTACTGAGACAACTGTGGAATGTCTCACTGTATTTTTCACACTGATGCCAGATGGCCAGGAATGGGATCCCCCACGTTCTCCTCCCAGTCTGAGAAGACAAGAAAATAAACAAGGAAAATGTCTGTGCTGGTGGCATCTGCTGGCTCCCTCAGAAGGTGAGTCACTGCTTTTGATTGCTGAAATAATTAGGATTTCTTTCTAATTGGATTCCCATGTTAACCCTTCCTGTGCCACAGATCCCAATCATCCTTTTAGTTCCTGGTAGGTGGTTGGAACTGCAGGATCTTTAAGGTCCCTCCCAACCCAAACCATTCTGGGATTCTGTGCTTTTATGGAAAATGAGACGTGGCAGCAATTCCAGGCAAGGACATTTTACACCAGCTGGGCTGTTGGTGTGGAACCCCTCCCTCTGCTGCTCCCATCACCTACAGGCCCATCCCGGGGGTGATCAAGACTCAGTTTCCTTCCAGCTACAGGACAAGAATGCAAAGAATTACAGGAGAAGAAACCCAGGGCAGAAGTCTGTGGGAATATGTGGGTGTGGGGTGCGGTGCAGCAGGTTTTATCCTGGAGCTGCTTGACACATACGATCCACGCTCCCTGAGATCCCTGCACTCCTGCCACACATATGTGCACATACATTGATTTTTAAACTCTCCTATGCAGCATTTCCTACCTGGCTGGTGCACCAGAGCAGTTTTCTTCTTTAGCAAATAATGGAAATAGCTGGGTAAGTACAAATGTGTTTCTTAACAGCCTTGTTTGTGACAAAATTGCCAAGTAAAGCTTCACACGACATCGGGCTGCGAGTATTCGAGTCACATTTGGACAGCAAAGCCCACTGCACGCAGCTTTCATTACAATATTTCTCTCAAGCACAGCCTGTCTCTCATGTTTTTCTGAACATTGTTTAAAGAACTGATGAAAGGGCTGAAAACTTTTCAAACTTTCCTTTTCTTGGGTCTCTTCAGCTCAGTCTTTCATCACTCAGTCAATAAACAGAGGAGAAGGACTCTTCTGAACTGCAGTGGGAGCGAGGAGGAGAAGGGGAAATTAATGATATCACCAAATCGAAACTCTTTCAAGTCCCCTTTAATTGCAGAGGGCACAGGGAGCTCATTCAGTTTTAATTCTCTGATCTCTTGCTGTCCCCAAGGGACCAATCTTCCTCTCCTCCCACGCCGCACGCGATTTTCCCGGGGCGGGTGCTCCTTGCTCAGGGCTGCTCTGCTGTGCACAGCCCTTCCCGAGGGGATCTGGGCAGAGGAACAGCAGCCACAGCTGCCCCCTGTGGTGGTCACGCTTCCCCTGGGCACCACACAAGGCTGGTCCTGCTCCTTCAGGCCCCTGGTGCCCGTTCGGTGCCTCAGCTGCCCATCTGTGATCTGGGGATCACAGGATCCCACACTGATTTTAGTTGGAAGGACCTTAAAGCCCATCCAGTGCCACCCCTGCCATGGCAGGGACAACTTCCACTGTCCCAGGCTGCTCCAGGCTCCGTCCAACCTGGCCTTGGGCACTTCCAGGGACAGAGCAGCACCAGCTTCTCTGGGCAAGTGAGTGCCACATATCCAAGCAGTCCAAGGTTAAAAGAGAAAACAATAAAACCCCCAAGAATGCCCAAAAATTGCTGCTGTCTGCTGAGGAGCTTCAGCTGAAGGCACCAAGCATTCCCTGGCTGTCTTTGTCTCACGGGAAATATCAGTGCAAGGGGCTGAAAACTGCTCAAAGAGCCATTCCCACCGTGGAAAAGCCTGAGGATTATCATCACAACAAGTCCCTGGGCAGAAACATGAAGCATAAAGCTTTAAATTCAAGTCACACCGATAAGAATAACAAATAAAGAGACCAAATTCCCTTAAAAAATGGGATTACAGAGGCCGTGGGGAAGAAATATTTTAAAGGAAGTTAAAAAGAAGTTAATCTGCTTTTATGTAATTTGTTTTCCTATTCTTCCCGAACTGGCTTGCTTTGGAGACAGCTGCTTTCAAGGTTTACAGCCGTGCATATGGTTGGGAGGGCTGGAATTGGCAGCCCTCGGCCTGACAGAATAATGGCTAACTGGAAAAATGGCTGGGTAGATAATTTACAGATGATACGACCACATCAAACCCAGTGAAACACAACCCATTCATTTTTACAGCCTCCAGATTGCTGCCTGTTGTGATCTGTCCCTCCCGACAGCTCCCCTGTCACACAGCCCTTCCCCTCCCCTCCCATGGGGCAGGATCCCATGGAAATCCTCATTCCTGGAGGGCTGGACATGGATGGGGCAGGATCCCATGGAGATCCTCATTCCTGGAGGGCTGGACATGGACAGGATCCCATGGAAATCCTCATTCCTGGAGGGCTGGACATGGACAGGATCCCATGGAAATCCTCATTCCTGGAGGGTTGGACATGGACAGGACAGGATCCCATGGAAATCCTCATTCCTGGAGGGCTGGACATGGACAGGATCCCATGGAAATCCTCATTCCTGGAGGGCTGGACATGGATGGGGCAGGATCCCATGTGAATCCTCATTCCTGGAGGGCTGGACATGGACAGGATCCCACAGAAATCCTCATTCCTGGAGGGTTGGACATGGACAGGACAGGATCCCATGGAAATCCTCATTCCTGGAGGGCTGGACACTGATGGGAGCCAAAGCACCACCAGGGCTCGAGCGTGGTGGGTGCCCACAGGGCTGTCACACATCGCCCATTCCTCTCCCAGCATTCTGGGCTCCCAGCCCTGTGGGATTTCCTGGGATTTGGGCAGCCCAGCAGGTCTCACATCCCGCTCTCCACGCTGTCCTTGCTCCAAAAGGAGCCAAACAGCCCTTGGTTTCCAGATTTCCCAACTGTCTGGGTTTGAACCCGAATTGCCTAAGGTGAAGCAAGCACAAAACCAGCGATAAAACAGAGCTTGGGAACACCAACAGTGTTTAACCTTCTGCAGATATTCCTGTCTTCCCTCCTGGAAAATGGTCTGGGGAAAGCTGCCTTTCAAAAAGTGAGTGCTTTTCTGAATGCACTGTGATTTTAAATCTCGGCAGAACTTCTTTGTGCTGTTTTCCTCCCTCAGTTTTTCTCAATGGTGGAAATGACAGTAAAGAGGGAGAGTGGGAACCATGGAATGCAGACATGGAATCTGGAAAAAAATCAGCTTTTTCTATCACCCGGACATATTTCACCTTCAAGTAAATGGCTTTCTATACAAATCTCCATTTATTGTGAACATAGCAGTTGTTATTTTCTCCTTGGAAAAAAAAAAACAAAAGGGTTTTGTTAAGCCTTCTGTTCTCCCAGAAAACAGAGATGTGGCAAAGCCCAAGGCCGCTGAGGTGATTCATGGCGTGGCACTCAGGGACGTCTCTGTTCATTCCTGGGATTACAGGGGAGGCTTCCTCGAAAATGCCCTTGAGGTGGGCTGTAAAATCCACCCTATGCCTGTGTGCTGAGAACTGTCGATGTTTGAGGAACAAATGCGAGCCCTGGCCTGAGGCTCACTCGTGTTCTGCCCCGGGGCTGAGGATTTGCTGAGGCTCAGCCCCTCCCGGCGTTATCCCTGTGGGTGCTCCCTCTCAGGCAGGGAATTCAGCAGGAACTGCTGGGATCCTGCTGGGATACGTTCTCCCGGGCTGGAGGGGGTCCCAGCACTGCCGGAGCTGTGCTTGGATTGATCTCTCCAGCTGCAGAGTCCCAGCCTGGGCTGGCAGAGGAGGAGACGCTCCGGGGTTGCAGTGAGTGTAAAAAGTGCCGCGTCGTTTCCCAGCCACGGTGCCAGGGCTTGCCCGGAGCGGAGCCCAGAGCTTTGGAGGAGCTGCTGAAGGATGCTGGAGCTAACCAGGCTCCACACTGCAGCTAACCAGGCTCTACACTGCAGCTGGAGCTAACTAGGCTCCACACTGCTGCTGGAACTAACCAGGCTCCACACTGCTGCTGGAGCTAACCAGGCTCCACACTGCAGCTAACCAGGCTCCACACTGCAGCTAACCAGGCTCCACACTGCTGCTGGAGCTGCCCCTGCACACGAGCTTTGTTGTCAGGACAGGCTCTGGAGCATTTTCAGCTCTTGGCTCGTGCACAGTGTGGGATTACTCTGAGTTCACACCAGACTCTTTCTTTGTAGTTGGAAGTGAATGATTTGCTGGTCAGCGGTGCAGAAAGGTCTCAGTGCTCCTGCACTGTGGGACAGCTTGGGATTCTCCATGGGATGGAACCTGCCTCTTTACCCTGTGCTCGGCAGACACAGAGCACCTGCAAGGAGAGGATGTGGGATTATGGAAATCTGCAACTGTTGTAAGAAAAATATTCATCTCTTTTTCCTTTTTTGTTGTTCTCACTTGCAGCACCACCAGCTGCAGCTGGGCCAGGAGTGGGGTTCAGAGGCAAACAGGGCCAGGCTGCTCTGCCCCAACAGGGGCAAATGTCAGATTTTTCAGTTACTCTGTCTGGTACAATTCCATTGTATGAGGCTGGAATGGATATTGAGAAATATGGAACCAGTGTTGTTCCAGTGAGGTACCTCCAGCCCCACCAGCTGGGTGAGGAGTGCAGGAAGGCATGGCCCAGATGTGGGCAGCTGTGTGGGCATGGAAATAGATGGATACTGGGGCCATGGATTACTGTGGACAGGCTATTTCTGTGTGGACAGGGGCAGGGTTGGGTGTAGACCAGACACAAGTTTTGCACCACTCTGATTTCAGTGGGATGAAACTATTTTATAGCAGAGACTGAAAATTCGGGGGGGAAAAGGTGTAGATGATGTCCCTAGAGCCTGGTGTCCATTCCCTGTGCCACTGCTGTGTAGGGCCATGGTTTTGAGTTCCACTTCCTCTCTGTTTTCTCTGTTTAAACCCCTGGGAACGAGGATTAGTGTTTACTTTCAGATTTTAATATTCAAGGATAGATTAAGACAACAGCAGCCTGATGTTAGATGACCATTAAATACCAAACGCTATCAAAATCTCCAGCAGCATCAAATCAAGCCTTAAATCCTAAACGCTTTATATTTCTCCCCAATAATTACACCAGAGTATTATCACCTTTGGAGCCGTGGTGTTCTTTGTTCAGCAATAAATGAGCAATTCCTGGATACATCAGCTGGAGAAATCCCAGCTGGGGCAGTCCTGGCCCTCCCTTGGCCAAGCCCTGAGTGAAAGGCACATTCTCATGGCTGAATTACAGAGCCACTAAACAAAATGGAAATGTTGATGTTCATTATTGATTTTATCCTTTGCTGCTCTGGAATGGTGCTAGTGGGAGCTGTTGTAATCAGATTACCTTAAAACTTACTTACAGAATGAAGTGCTTAATTTATGCCCCCTTTTTCCTTTCCCAAAGCGATACAACAGGAAGGGATCAGCTGTGCTTCTTGTAGAGCAGCCCTTCTCTTTTTGGTTTTCTCGCTGTGTTTGTGTAATTCATTTTTTATCACTCCCCAAAATCTTTTTTTAAAACATTTTGCATTTGTTATATCTCCTCAAGTAATCGCTCATATTGGTTATGGGATAGAATAGGCAGTGATTGTTGGAGATATAACTGCAAAATGTTTCCAATTTCTGGGAATATCTATTGAAAACTACATTTACTAAACATCCATCTCCAGCTCCCTGTGCTGTCAGGTCACAGCTCCGTGCCTCTGCAGCCTGGATGTCTTTGGGATTCAAGTCAGCCAGGCTGATTCCAGTTTAACTGAGGATCTGGGAAGTGCTGCGTTTTGAGTGATATATCCTCTCATAATCTGGGAGGTTAAATGGTTTTTCTGATTTGATTCTTTACTGCCTTCCCCATTTCGCAGCAGATGAAATCGGCTGTGAAATGACAGCAAATCCAAGTGGCACATTTGTGTGCCCGCCCTCGGCTCGCTGAGTGACTGCAGCGGGCACAGGGAGAGAGGAATTGGGCTTTAATTGCCCCTCATTAGTCAAATGCCATGGACAAAATAAATGGCAATTTCAGTGGGCAAAGTGTCTGAGAAATCCAGCCCCTGTCGTTATCCCGGGCTGGTCGTGGGGCTGGAAGTGGCTCTGACTCGGGGCACCAAAGTGCCCAGTTCCTTCCTGCCCGGTCCGTGGCCAAGCAGCTGCTTGGGAAAATGGACCCTGCAAGCTTTGCCCCTGGGCTGGGCTCAGGGAGGGTGGATGAGCATGATCAGAGAATCCCAGAATCGCTTGAGTTGGGAGGGACCTTAAAGCCCATCCAGTGCCCCCCCTGCCCTGGCAGGGCCACCTTCCACTGTCCCAGGGTGCTCCAAGCCCCGTCCAGCCTGGCCTGGGGCACTGCCAGGGATCCAGGGGCAGCCCCAGCTGCTCTGGGCACCCTGTGCCAGGGCCTCCCCACCCTCCCAGGGAACAATTCCTGCCCAATATCCCATCCATCCCTGCCCTCTGGCAGTGGGAAGCCATTCCCTGTGTCCTGTCCCTCCAGCCCTTGTCCCCAGTCCCTCTCCAGCTCTCCTGGAGCCCCTTTAGGCCCTGGGAGGAGCTCTGAGCTCTCCCTGGAGCCTCCTCCTCTCCAGGCTGAACCACCTTGTGCTTGCTGTGTTCTGTGTTCACGTCCTTGTGGAATCTGGCTCTCCGTCCTCTCAGGCCCCTGGTGGGTACCTGATCCCAAGCAAAGAGCTCAGTCCAGGCCATCTCCTTGCAAAAACACGGAATCATGGAATGGTTTAGGTTGGAAAAGATCTTTCAGATCATTGAGTCCAACCACAGACCAGCCCTGCTACAACTGTGCTGCTCTCCAGGGATGATCAGACTGTGAGCCAGCCGTGATCCACTCCGAGTGCCACTCAGCAGGGGATCCTGCCTTTCAAAGGAACAAGACTTTTAATCTGTGGCTTTATCAAATTTAACCCTCTCCTTGCTGTGTCCTGCCCAAATTCCCTGCTATTCCTTGGCAGCGAGCAGCTCTGATCCCAGCTCTTGCCATCATTCTTCCCCCTGACCACCACTTTGGAAGGAGGATGGAGGTTTTTTTGTGGCTTAGCAGATGGCAACAAATCTTGATACCTGCATTCCATAGCCTGGCTCGTGGGGTTAGAGTGATGTATTTACTCCAGCACCTAAAGTCAATGAATTACATCCAGCCCTGCAAATGGTCATAAATATGATAGTCTGTGTGAGCTGAGGTAATTGCCTGCTTTATATATGTGTTTATCTTCCCTGCATTGCATACACAATGTGCATTATGTCAGGGAGATGACGAAGAGCAGCCGTAATGCTCCCCAACTGCATATTTCTTCTTAGTTTATGGCTGAGGCTCGCAGTTATCTTATGCAGAGTTGGCTGCAGCGGTTTAATATAAATTAACATACTTAAAAAATGTCAAGGAGCATTAATTGACAATTTCAGAGGCCTACCTTGCTAAATACCAGTTCAGTTCTGAAGCCTGTCTCTGCAAGCTTAATATATGGAAAATAATGCTTATTCATGAATGGCTTATGTAACTTGGCATTAATTACGTGGCAGCAAGTGCTGGCTGTCACAGATGGTCTCTCTATAAAACCAGGTGCCAAAAATAAAGTTTCAAGCCCCACGAGGGAACTTCTGGGCCGGGTACTCAGCACTTTGGAAAAGCAGGGCACGTCATCTTGTGTGGAAGTACCGACTTACTAACCTAATTCTGGACCCACTTTTGGCAGAGGATTGGCCTAGTTAAAAATATTTCACATCAGCACCTCGAACGAGGGGATCCATGGCAGGAACCTGGTGTGCCCCCAGCCCAGCACTCCCCCGCCACTTCCCACCTGGAAAACAGAGATGACCCTGAATATTCCTGTTGATGAAAGGTGAAACAGGCTGAGGTTTTTATCTGAACAATTAGGACAGCGTTGGTGGTTGCTCTGCCTGCCCTGCAGCCTGAGCCGTGTCACAGCTGGGAGCAGCTGGTTGGTGTGGAGGTGCTCAGCTGAATGCTAATTGTTCATTAATATAGCCCTGGGTTATAAACACCCCAGTTTCTCTCTTCAGTGTCTCTTCCCATGCACCAGGAAGGTGCTGCTGCCTCTCCAAGGTTTCCTGCTCCTCATTCCAGCTGGGAGCGTGGCCAGCTCCACAGCTCCTGGGAACTTCTCTGCCTCCCTAAACAAAGTTAAGCAAGGCTGAAAGATGAGATTCGAAGGCATTTATTGATTTTGCTTTAATATTCTGTTATTTCTTTCCCATCAGTGCACTATTTGCTTTATGCAGTGCACTGTGGTGTAAGCGTATTCCCAGAAAATGATGCACATAATGTTATCTCAAATGTGAGCATAGGGATATCAAATGAAAGCTGGCCTGTAAATCACTGCAAATCAGGAGTGGGGACCCCATCCAGGCAGCTGCACTCTGAGCCATCCCTGCTCTGCTCCCGAGCTGGAGTGGGAAGGGCAGCCCTTCCTGAGCACGGAGGGCTGGGTTTCCTTGGCATCCGTGGATGCTGCAGTGTTTGGGGCCCCAGAGCTCTGCAGTGATGGGTTTCTATGGCAACTGGCTGGGAAAGCCAGGGGTGGAGGGGACCTGCCCTGTGCCCCCACCTTTTACTTAGTTGGGGTTATTTTTTTGCCAAATAAACCCTTCTTTCGCGATTTCCCTCTTTTTTTTGCATTGTTGCTGTTGCAATACTTTCTGTGGTCCCTAAGATAAGTCCTCCCCTGAGATCAGGGCAAAACTGAGCCTAGAAATGCTCTCCTGGACTGACAGCAAGTTTTTATTGCCCTGACCCCCCCTGCCCTCCTCCTGCTGCCTGCGTTTCATCCCCTGCTCCTTCCCAGCCCGGGGACCTGTGGGGATAAAACCTCTCCCTTCAAATCCCAGAATGATTTAGGTTGGGAAGGACCTTAAAGCCCATCCAGTGCCACCCCTGCCATGGCAGGGACACCTTCCACTGTCCCAGGCTGCTCCGAGCCCTGACCTGAGACACTGCCAGGGATCCAGGGGCAGCCACCAGTTCCCTGGACAGCCCATTGCAATTCCTGACCACCCCCGTGGTGATCTCCCATGCCAGCCTAACAGGGTCCACTTTTAAATACAATCCCAGGGATTATTTTGTTTTCTCTTGCTTGAAACCTAAAAAAAAAGTAAAAAATTGCTTTAACCCGTCTGCAAAGGGACTGCTTCAAATGAAATTCTGTGATAAACCCAAAGGAAGTGTAATTGAGGAGAGACAAGAGGAGCTCACCCTGGGAACAGGGCGATGAGGAATTCCCTGGGATGGTGGTGCCACTGTTCCTCTGGGTCACCCCAAATGTCCCCACCAGCACTGGGGCAGTTTTGCTGTTCTTGTGAATCTTTCAAATGTGTTTTTCCCCTTCTGTGTGAGACCCCACCTCTAAGATCTTCCCCGTGGCAATGACAGAATTCAGCTCAGCTCTCAGGAATTACAGAAAACTCTCCTGGCCTGTGTTCCCAGAGCTGCTGCTCGGGGAAGGTGCCTCTGCTGGAGACACTCTGGATGTGGCACGGAGCACAGCCTGGCTCTGGTGGGCTGCTTGACCATGAAATTGCCCATGAAATGGGAATCTATTGTTCATCATGCTAATTAGTAACCCCAAAAGTTTATTTAAAGGTCACTGGAAAGCCATGAGAAATATCTTAGGTGGGAAAGGAAGAAAAGTCAAGAAGCCATAGGGGGTTTGGATTATTTAGAAGAATGTTATTGCTGATATTTAAGATACTTTCTGAGATGTGCATTAAATTAATAAGGGAGATGAAGGAGTGTTTTACTACAACTTAGTGTGAAAGTAGCCCTCAGAATTTATTTTATTCATAGATTTTTGCATCAAAGGTCCTATAATGATTAATTTTCAAACTTACAGGTTTAAACAGCAAAATAAGAAATAATAGCTCCGAAGCTGCTTTGAAATACTTAATAAAATGGTGTTCTTTAAAGCACTAAATGGCTGCCCAATGCCACTAGCACTTCAAAGAACAGAATTCTTTGCAATATTTCTATTCAGCTTTCTGCACTCTGCAAAGCTGACTCACTGTACAGGGCATGGAAATATTTTCCCATGGGCAAAATCAAGGTATTGTTATATTCCAACAAAAGCCTGCGCTGAAAACCTGCACTGAGGGCTCGGCAGGGCAGGAGTTAATTTGATGCTGCAGAAGGTTCCTCAGCCTTCCATATTCCAGGACAAACTCAAAATACAATCAGCTGGAAAGGGATGTTGTTATTCCGAGGGATGTCTGATGTGGGACTCACATAGCCCCAAATTCAAATGCTTTTTGTAGGAGAATTCATGTTTTTCCGTGGACAAAAAGCATCTTCATGTCAAACCCAAGGGGTGTAAAATCAGAGGTTCCAACCTGGAGAGTGCCCAAGCTTCCCCTGAATGGGTATTGGAGGGAGAGGAGTTCCTGTAAAGGACAGAGAGAGAGAAATTCCTCCTTAAATGCTCCAGAATAAGAGCAGGATTTGGCCCCTTGCAGCTCCCGGGGAGGCAGAGGGCAGCTGGGACCCAGGCTTGAATCCTGTTACAAGAGGGCTCCTAATTGTAAATTCAAGCATGCAGAGGATTAACTGCCAGCAGGTGTCAAAGATAAGAAATTCCTCTCTGATCTGGGCAGGGGGTAACTCTGAGTATTTCCCTGTATTGTTCTGTTCTCACCGTTGTTCAGGGGGACAGAAAATGAAAATCTACGTCAGGAAATGGGATAAACAATTTGGCTGCTGTCAGAAAAGGAGAAAATGCAGCGCAAGGCTTCAAAGGGGAGAAATTGTTAATTAGGAAATTACTGCTTGAAAAAAATATAAATGGGGAGGTCAGAGAGTTGGGAAAAGCCAGCCTGTGGTTTCATGACCCGCCCTGAGCCAAGGGTTACGCACAACCCGCCCCAGCAATTTACTCGGCTTCCTTCCTCCTTGTGTTGTGGGAAAATGAGTGAATTTAGCAATTAGTGGAGCTGCTGATGGACTCCTGGCCATCCCCAGCTCCTCGCCCCCTGCCTTGGGGCTGCCCTTGTCTCTCCAGCCCGGGGCACAGGGCTCAGCCTGGGAGGTCCTGCCGCCACCTCTGCTCCTCAGGAGGAGGTGCAGAGCCTGACCAAGCCGTTAATGAGGGGCTGGTTCCTGTCGAGAGCAAATGGAGCAGAAGGAGAAGGGGGGGCCTTTAGCAGGTGATTCCCTGCAGCCCCCAAGGCCCAGACTGTTTTTGTTGTCTTTGCAGGTGGCAGGGAAAGCGATTCCTGTAGATACGAGCAGGGCATGAACCTGCGTGAAGGACCTTGCTGTCCATGGGGTGTCCTGGGAGCATCCACGGAGGGAATTTCTGCTGAGAAGCAGCACTCTGCAAATCCAGGCTTTTGTTTGCTCCCATCCACACAAACAAACCCTGAGAAGGTCACTGATGAGTTAGCCCCAGGTATGGAGCTGTGTCAGGGGAGGCTCGGGCTGGAGATCAGGGAAAGGTCAGGAAAAAAGAGGGTGCTGGGCACTGCCCAGGCTGCCCAGGGAATGGGCACGGCCCCGAGGCTGCCAGAGCTCCAGGAGCGTTGGGACAGCGCTGCCAGGGCTGCCCAGGGTGGGTTTGCTGGGGGGTCTGTGCAGGGCCAGGAGCTGGGCTGGATGATCCTGGTGGGTCCCTTGCAGCTCAAGGCTTCCCTGACTCTCTGAAGGAACTCACCTGACCAGTCTGATACTGGTTTGGAGTATTAAACCCAGCATCACAACAGGAACAGCCAAGTCAGAGAGGAATGGTTTAAAATCATGGAATGGTTCGGGTTGGAAGGGACCTTAAAGATCATCTCATTCCAGCCCCCTGCCGTGGCTCTTGCAGACCCTTAGGACACACAAAATACATCAATAATCATTTCAATCACCATTTCCATATGTGACAGAAAAGTCATGGCAGCCCTGTCATGAAGCAAAGCAGGGCAGGAAATAATTAACTGCCGTCACAAATAATTAATGAGAGGGTAAGTGCCACAGTTGGCTGACGGGGCTGTCCCAGTGGCTTCAGCCTGGGCGTGTCTGAGGCAGTGATGGTGCCCTGAGATGTGGTTTGGTACATAAGTCACAAACCAACGTGGCTTCAGGAGTTTTGCCATCACCCTCAGCAGGAGCTGAGGCACAGTCGTTATTTGGGGTCCCCTCTGCAGTATTTCCATGGAGGAAGATGGCCCGCGGGCCTTTGGGGTTTGTTTAAAAAGGAGGAAAGCGTCGCTGCGGCCTCGCGCACCTCTGCGAGCAGAAGGCTCCCGGCCCACGCGCCCCGTGACAAAGCCAACGCTTGGGTTTAAATTAGCAGCCAGCTCCTTGCCAAAGCGAATGGGAGGAGCAAAGCAGGAGTGTGAGTTTGTGAGTGAGCTCCCCACAGGCCCCGGGGCCGGCAGCACGGCGGGGAAGGACGCTCATCCCGAGCAGGACAGACGCGCGCTCACGGCCGAGCGCCGAGCCCTGAACACCCAGCCAGGAAACGGGAGATCCCTCTGCCCTCTGCACCCCTCCTGCCGGAGCTGGGCTGTGCATCCTTGGTGGATTCACAACACAGGAACAATGCTGAAATGCCATTTCATGGCATTCTCCAGTCTCCCTTCTTCCTGGAAATATCATTGGCAGCTTAGGAAAAGTCATTAGCAACGAGGCCACTGCCTCCCAAGATATGAAAAACAGTTTTTAATTGCTTTCCTTGTACTAAACCAATTTCTTCAGGATATCATGGAAATCTTTGCATTTTGATTTCAACCCTAGAGCAATTAAGGAGAAATTCCAGACTGATGCAATGAGGTTTTTCTTTGCTCCTCTAGAAGAAGGGTGCTCGGAGGAGCCACTCTCTTGAACACGTGTGATGAGCAAGTCGCTTGCTCAGTTTCTACATCCATTTTGTTCCATGTTGGTGAAATAAAAGCAAGTGGGATTCAGTGTAGAGGAAGCTCTAATGGGCATTTTGGATACTGACAGCTGTCCTTGACATCATAATGGCCAAGGGGTAAGAGCTTTAAACGGCCAGAGGGCAGGGTTAGACGGGATATTGGGAAGAAATCCTCCCCTGTGAGGGTGGGGAGGCCCTGGCACAGGTTTCCAGACTGGAAGTGTCCAAGGCCAGGCTGGACAGTGCTTGGAGCAACCTGGGATAGTGGAAGGTGTCCCTGCCCACGGCGGGGATGGAACAAAATGAGCTTTAAGGTCTTTCCAACCCAAACCATCCTGGGATTTTTATGATCATGCTCGTCCGTCCTCCCTGAGCCCAACCAGGTAATTCCTGTAGTGCAAAGCTTGTAGAGTTCATTTTCCCGAGCAGAGGAGGCAGCCTCCCATCTGGAGAGGTTTCTTTTCCTTTCTTGCTGTAAGAGGAACATGCACTCAAGCAGAATTTGAAGTCAGTGGCAGAAAATAAGGCAGCGAGAGCACATGAGGGAAACCAGAGGGACTGTGCAGGTGTGAGGAGTGGATGGAATAGCGATGAGGGAGTTGGAGAAAAGACAGGGAATGTGGAACACTGAGGAGTAAAAGATAAGCAAAGCAAAACGTCCAGGGCTGACAGTATCCCAGCAACAATAAATTCTGGGTGTGATAGGGCCGGGTGAGAGAGCCGGGGACTGACAGGTCTCTAATCTCCTGCCAAAAACCCTGCTCACCGGTTCCCCTGCACAGGGCCAGGTGCAAGGTGTGAAACACACACAGCCACGTGGGGCTTTGTGCAGCAGCTGCTCCAGGATCAGCATTCCCAGGATGGGAGCTGACACCCGGAGCCGGGATCGGCCTCAGAACTGAGAATTAACTTCACTTCCAGCCCGGGTGGAAGTGCTGACATTGCTGACGGGCAATTTTGGGGTTATGTTTTCTGCCCAGAGGTGATGTTGGCCTCAGCCCGTCTGCTCCCAAGGAAAAGGAATGGCTGGCTGCCACATGGAGCAGTTTATCAACGGAATGGGGACTCAAATAAATGGGAATTTCCTGTGGGTGAGCATCTGAGTGGCAGTAAATGGTATCAAACAGAAGATCTGCACATTTTTTTGAGGAAGAGGAGACAGGAGGCTCCTGCAGGTGGACTTAGGCAAGCTGCCAGTGCCGGGAAAGAAAGTGATAAATAGATGTCTTGGAAAAGCCTGAATGGAGGAATAATAACCATCAACAGCAGAAGACACTGAATGAGATGGATTCTCACCTGTAGAAGCTTCCTATGTTTATTATTGATGGCACTGCAGGTTTTATTTCTTTGCTTTTTGCGCTTTTCAGTACATTCTGATTAGGAATTCAACATGCCAAGGCAGGTGATGGAAGGATTCTGGGAGGAAAGTGAAAAATGACGTAAATGAGCTGCAACAACAGCCCTGCTCTGGCAAGGAGTACAAGGAACTGGAGGTAATCCTACATGACAAAGGCTTTGTTTCCCTAGTTATCACTAAAACATCGTGGAAAGAGTCTCAGGACAGGGCAAGTCTCTGTTTCCACAGGATTTCTGGTTAACCTTTTTTTTTTTTTCCCTTCTCTAATATCCTAGACCTGATTTTAAAGGTGACTGAACACCAAGAGGTTTGGATTAGCATATAACAAATTCACTGCCCCCCTCTTAAAACTCTTCACTCTCTTCAAACTCTTTTCAAACTCTTGCACATCTTTTAAGTTGGGAAATTATGTCCTGTATCCTCTGGTGAGGGCTGCTGAGGTGGGTGCAGTGGGATCTCACACGGAGAGGGAGGCGATGTGCTGCTGAGTAATGGTGAATTTTTCAGGAAATGAATAATTTTGAGACTTTCTAAAGGTCACTTTAAGTTCCCCTGAACTTTTATAGTTGGTTATATAAAATGAAAAGAGAGAACTCTCAGTCCAGATAACTGTCAGTCGGGTGAGATAACCTGAGAAAGGCTCTGGCAGGTCAAGCCACTTCAGTGACAGTTTTTGGGAAGAGACCAGTCAGCAGAGCTGCCTCCCCTGATGGGTGTCTGAAATGCAAATTCCAGCTCTCCCTCTTGCAGCAGATTTAAGGGGAAGTTCACTGCCCTGGTGAGCACCTGGATTTTAGAACTGACCTCTGAGAAGTACCCGAGCCAACCTTTTGTCTCCACTTCTGTAAATTAAAGCCCAGACAGAGAGGTCAGCTGGAGTGGCTGAGGGCAGGAGTGGAAAAGACAGACGGACACCTGCCCCTGTTTCTCCAGGATCTCCTTAGGGACAGCTCTGGATGATTTTGAAGTGGTTCAGGGGCCTGATGAGGGTGGGTTGTGCTGATCCTGCTGGATTTGGGTGTTGATGCTCTGCAGGACCAGGTCTGGAGCCCCCCTGGCACCACGGCTGAGCTGGGTGGGCTGGGCCAGGGAGACTCCCAGGCTGGAGAAGGCCTCGGCCGCAGAGGGAATCTGCTCCCCCTGCAGACCTGCAGCTCGGGAATGGAGTCAGTGCCCTGATGGCAATGCCAGTCCAGCCTGGCAGAGCCCAGTTCCCGCAGAGACCGCGGACACTGCGGAGGGAACATGGCACAAAGCATTCCATGGGAAGCCATGGACAACTCCAGCCCTACACGGTCAAAGACTGGAATTCAAAGCAGCAGAACGATGGTTCCCTTTGTTACAGTAATTCCAGTTCCAGGTATGTCGATTTTTTTCTAATTCTCCTCCAAATCTGCACCCGGTGATTGCCAGGAATGAGAAATGGATTGGGTTTTCCACGGTGCTGTGCTCCAGGTCAGCTTGAAAACATGGGAAATGGCAGGTTAATGGCAGTTTAACACCAATTAACAGGCCACTTTATAATAGATCAGCATTCGGAGTCTGTTCAATTGGCAATTACAGTAATTAACTCTCAGAGCTTGCCTGCACTTGTGAACAGAAATTTGGTGTCTCTGTTCACTCTGGAGAAGGCAACGCAGGAGCAGCCATGGATCATTTGGAGCGGTGGAGCCAGGCAGGATGGCGAGGGCACTAAATCTGGGCTTGCTCTTGGAACGTGCTCACAAGTGACATCCCCAGGTGCAGGGGACTCTGTCAGTGACTATCTCAGTCGTAGCTGAGCACAGCTGAGATTTAATGTGGTGCTGGGAGAGGTGTCTGTGCTGCAGAGCAGCCTCTGCATCCCCGGCCTCGCACAGATGGATTTCCCACCTCCTCGGGCCGGTTCTTGCCAGCATTCAGCACTTGTAGCCGAGGTCAGACTCCCAAATAAATCCCTTCCTGCTGGGAGCACTGATGGGGAGAGGAGCTTGGTCAGAGGCAGCTCCATCCTGAGGCCCAAAAGAGCTCAACATCCAGCAGGATGGTGTCCCAAATTCTTTGGGAAAGCTCTGTTGGCTCTTGAATCCTTCAGGAAATGCAGAGGTTTCCTGTGGGGCTGGAATCAGGGCATGGAAGCAGCAGGATGGACCCGCTGGCTCTGGGAACAGGGCTCTGCTCACGTTGTCCTGCTGGGTTAAAGGTTGTAAAATCTCCTTTGGAATTCTTGAGTTCCTCTTGAGTTGATGCATCTCATTTAATTTCGTTGACCTTATCTCTTAAATGCTGTGAAATCTGATGGGAAATGCTAAAGGTGAGCTCTAGTTGTGGTTATTTTTTAAATATTCAGGCAGTGGGCAGCGCTAACACAGCCAGTGTAGCCCGTGTGTGTATGGCTTCTCTCCTGCATTAATTAAATAAATTAATAATATAAATAAATTAATAAATTATTAAATAAATTAATAAAACCACTGGGTCATGAAGCACCAACCCTGGGGAGCCACGATCCAAATCTCACTTTTCTGGGCGATGGATTTCAGTACCATCAGGAATGAGGATCTGCTCTGGCAATGGGGAAACGTAGGTTCAAAAGAAAAAAGTGGGATTTAAAGGTAGAATTGTATTGCTCAGGTTGCGGGGCTGGATTTTTGTCATCCAGGCTGTTCCAGGTGCAGCGATGGGCCAGGCAAAAAGCAATCTGGGGAAAAAGAATGTGGCAGAAAAATGGGAATAATTGGGAAAGCTGAAGAAGGGCTCAAAATTCCTCAGGCCACGGGGAGAGCTGCTGCTCTGAGAAACCTCAGCCTTGTTCAGAAAATTAGAAATTTATTTCCCTTCAACATTAATAAGGAACTTCTTTTTCCTTCTCCTGCCTGTTCCAGGACCTTCCCCACAGAAGGGGAACTCTCTGCAGAGCCTCTTCAAACACAAATAAGCCCTGCAAGGCACTCTGGGGTGTGGAGCAGCTGTTTGAGAGCACAGCTGCTCAGCGGCCTCACTGGCAGTCACTCCTGGCTCTTTAGAGCCAGTCTCCCTCCGTGGTTGTATTAAAGAACATTTTCTATCCCGAGGTGCCCTGGATGAGCTGGAGATGCCTCCTGCCCTCGGCATCGCTCTGGTCTCGGGAAGGAGCTGCTGCTCTGGGGCTCTGAGGTGTCTCCCTGATGAGGAGGGGTTTGATGGGCTGGAAAAGGGGCCAATTTTAGCTGTTTTCAGCACCAAGATGGATCTTTGACAGTGGGGTAATAAAGCAGTTCAGGAAACAGGAGATGTTTGTGATGCACCAGCACTTCCCAAAGGAGTGGGGCCAGGCCCTGGGTGCAGGTGAGCAAAGGCTGCAGAGGTGCCACAGCTCAGACATTAACCCTTAATAACCAATAAGTCCCGTGCTGCTTGCTGTGCCATAGATCAGCTATTCCAGGGGGTTTGGGCTGCTGTCCCAGCGAGTGCAACAGGAGGACACACCTCGGACCTCCGAGCCCTTGCTGTGATGAAAACTGCACACAAAACTCTCCAACAAATGTCTTCATAATAGTTAACATTCAATGGAGCAAAAGGAGAATAATGAGCACTGCAGCCATCCCAGGTTAGTAATTACCGCCGTCATTATTAATTTTCCAGAGCAATCTCGTCAAATGAGTCATTATTATCTCAATTCCTTAGCCAGGACTGATTGATTCTCTCTCCCTGTTGTGACTAATTCCATATAATGTCTGAGTACAATACAGAACTATAGAGCCAGTGTAATTCTAATGCAGGATAATTCTAAATAACCAGATCCCTTGCCTTCAGCTCTGTTTAGATCTGATGCTTTATACTACTTAGTTGAAATAAATACCCCAATCCTGTCCCTCCCTACTCTCCACAGCCACTGGAATCCCACCGGAGACAGGGATTCCTGTCAGCCTGGGCTGTGCCCCGTGTGTTCCATCTGTGCTGGCACCGATCAGGAGCTTCACAGCCCTCACAGGAGCAGCACGGTGTGGTCTGAAGGAAGTGCTGCTCATCCTCAGCCCTTCCTGATGTTAATTCTGACCATTTTAAAGGAAGGTTTTGTTGGTCTGTGCAGGGTTTTGTTTTGTCTGTCTGTGCAGGGTTTTTTTTTGGAGGAGAGGCTATAAGTGATGGTTTTTCAGCTCTGTTCCATTAATTCTGTTTGCAGCTGAGTGTCAGCAGATCTGAGCACGAAGAAGTTCAGTGCAGGACAAGGAGAGGGCTCTGTGGGGATGGGGATGTGGTTCCTGCCTCTCTGGAAAGGCTGAGGCAGAACCATTACCTTTCCTTCAGAGGAACTGGAAACCCACTCCTTGCATTTCCCTTGAGCTGCAGGGAAGGGAAGGAGGAGGCGACCGCAGTTATTTTACAACTTTGACCTTTTTGTCTCCCAGACTTCAAACACGATCAGACTGGAGAGGGAAAAGAGGAGGCTGCAAAGCCAGGAGGAGCAGCAGAGGGGATGTCAGAGGAACCCTCAGCGCTGGAACTTTTCTTTTTAGACCAGGAAGATGTGATGGTTTAACCCTGAACACAGGGAGGGGTGAGACTCTGCCTGTCCCTGCTCTCAGCCTTGGCTTTGCCTCCCTAAAACCAGCCCTTCCTCGTGCCAGCAGGGATTGTGTCTGTGCTGACATTTAAGGATATTGGTGTAGGTTGCTCTGAATTGGATTGGATTGGGGGAATTAAAAATATTGAATTGGACAGTAAATAAAGGAGGAGAGGTCATTGCCAGCCAGCACTCCTTTATTTCTGGTTATTTCTTGAAGCAGTTCCACTTGAGTCCATTAGTGCTGAATTCAAAATTCACTCCCACAGCCCCTGGGAGCAGAACTGGGCTGTGCCCCGAGAGCCTCTTCCCCGGTGGGTGCCAGGATTGAAATCCAGCGGGATTCTGTGATGCAGCAGGGGTTGATGTTGTCCGTGGGAACTGGCACATCTCAGCCCGGGGCCAGCCAGCCCTGTGTCACCATCCCCCCTAATGGGTGTGTCCTGTCCTGTTCCTCAAGGGGTTAAAATTTTACGATTTCCAGATTTTAATAGGAACCCTCCATAGTATTTGTGCCACCTTCTTGGAGATGTGTCTCTGCTGTAAATTCCTGCTTTTTCTGATGTTCCTCCCTGCGTTCAGCCAGCAAGAAGACACTAAGGTGGTAATTTTACATATTATTTCTTTTATTTACAGTAAAAATAACAGCCCGTTTATAGTTATTCATTAGATATTTACTCAGCTTGAGATGCTGGAATTCAAGCAAACCTTGAGCTGATGGGAGGGTCCTTTTGGGCACGTGGAGCCCAGTGCTGGAGTCAGAGGTGGCACCTTCTGTTGGCCACAGATGAGCCCAGAGCTGGTGACACAGTTGGTGCCCCAGAGCAGGAGCTGACCTCTGTCCAAACCCTTCCTGCATCCACGGATGTGACCAGCTCAGCTGGAATCTGTGGAAAACAGTCTGCTAAAGGGTGGGTTTATAGGAAAAACAAGCTGAGGTTTGTAGTAACCTGGCTTGGTACAAAAAAAAAAAATCCATTTCTGGTATTACAACAATTTGAATATCAGCTCAAGTAAATGTAACTTCTTGCATCCAACCAAGCTGGGAGATAAATCTCTGTGTTTTTAAAATAAATGTTACTTTATGGCAATCACCATATGCTACCTCTAGTCCTGTTTGGAGTGTAAATCATAACAAGTGTGGATCCTAAAACGCTTTATTGTCTTTTTATGGCCACATACGGCTGCCGCTCCTTCCATTTGTGATTAATTTTTTTAATGGTTCCCCCTAGAACCTAAAAAATAATTAAAGCTAATGAATACTCCGCAGCGACAGTAAAGGAAGGAGCATATTGCATCTCTTCTCCCTCCCCAGATCTGATCAAAAGCGGGCTGGAGCTGTGAAGTTGTGACACTGACATTTTGTACTGAGCTGCCGACCACCTCCTGAGAGCAAACGATGACTTTGGGGAAGAGCAGGAATTAGAGTTTTCATTGTTTCACACCAATAGTGCTGAGAGGGTGGAATCAAAAGCAGTTGAAGTCACAATGTTTATTTCTTAGCGAATCCTTTTTAAAGAAATCAATCCAAGATGTAAAGGACTTTAAGACAGACTTTTTTCCCTTTGTCTTTGCCCCTGGGTGCATGAAGTGAGATATTCTACGGGCTGGGACTGGCCAAAATATTGATTTCAACCCAACACAGAGCACAGCCCCTCTTCCTTTCCAAGCCTGCAAGCCACAGGTCTGTCTGTCCATCCAGGCTGGGGTCCCTGGGAGCTGCAGCTGCTGAAAATGGGGGGAGGCAGCTGCTGGTCCCCAGCTCTGGCACAGCTGCCCCGGCAGAGCCTCCCCAGTGCCACTGATGCCACCTGCACTCCACATCTGGAGCTGGGACTCTGCTGCCTCCCAGCCAGGGGTTTCATCTGCCCTCCAGGAACTCTTGAGTTTGATTTTCTTATTTTTTCCCTCCAGTGCACTTGGGTGTTGAACTTCTGCGCGTTTTGCATGGGAGCTCAGCCAGCTTTGAGCACTGCTTAAAAACCTTTAAAATTCACTTCTCAAAACTAATATTTATCTGTAAAGGCTGTAATTAGAGCGTGGGGGGTGTTGCTGTGCACGTATCTGCCTCTCTCTGGGCCTCCTGCAGCTCACGGTGGCTTTGAAATGAAACTTGAGGGGAATAATTGACAACCAAGTGCTGGGCTGGGGTTAAAGTGTCAGTGCTGCAGGAGAAACCTCAAAGGTCCTGTTCCATGGGGGCCTGGCCAGGGCTGCAGCTGCGGAGATGGATGAAAAACAAACTCCCCGGGCAGCTCTTGGCATGGTGTCACCTCCTCCTTCATTGCTGGGTGTGAGCACACAGGGGTGGGAATTCACTGGGAATATTCCATGGCTGCTTTTCGGGTCCTGAGTGACACTGGCTCCTTGTCCTCCTCCTTCACCTCCTTCTCCTTCTCCTCCTCCTCCTCCTTCTTCTCCTCCTCCTCCTCCTTCTCCTTCTCCTTCTCCTTCTCCTTCTCCTTCTCCTTCTCCTTCTCCTTCTCCTTCTCCTTCTCCTTCTCCTTCTCCTTCTCCTTCTCCTTCTCCTTCTCCTTCTCCTTCTTCTCCTCCTTCTCCTCTGTTGCAGCTTCAACCTTTCTGCCCTCCCAACTTCACGGCCAGTTACCACTTACATCAATAAATAATTTTCTTCTAGAACAGCTTTAATTACAAAAACAGGCAAATAAAGGATAATTGAGAATTACCATCATCTGCAGAGATCTGGGAGAATGAGTTACCTTGCAGCTAAGTCGCTGGTAGAGCCCTAAAATTGAATCCCACCTTCTGGATTCCAGTTTGACATCTTAAGCTGGATACTCTTGCTTCCATTTTATGCTTTGTGTTGATTAATTTCTGGTTATAAGAGTTTTAACTGGTTAAGTCAGCTTGTTTTGCAGGATAAAACCAGAGCTTTAAGAAAGCACTATTTAATTTGCAAATGTCAACTCCAAAGGGAGAACCATTTATAGTTAAAACCTGAAATGGTTTTAGAAAGAAAAAGGGTCACTGAAGTCAATGTCAAGGTACTGCCAGGTGGTCAAACTTTACTGTCCTGGCTCCTTTTTCAAGAAACCTTTGATGACCATAAAGTTGCCCTTTTCTGTAGTAGGTTCCCCGTGAGCTTCCCCCTGTACACTTGTACAGTACCACGAGTTAAAGTGAACCAAATTAAACTGTTGTGGCATATAAAAAGAGCCAACAAAGGCAGGCAGCTTCTTTCCTGAACCCCCTGAGATTTATTCTGACAGTTTGCAACTCGATGAAATGGATAATGGAAGTCCCTTGTCACAATAACTCAGCTTAAATGTATTGCTGGATTAATAGACTCAGTTATCCACTCTTCCGAGGAGAAAAATGACTTGTGGTTTCAAATCAGGCCCTCACTCGTGGCATCCCATCAAATTAACCAAACAGGCCCAGTTTAAACTCCTGGCAGAAGCCAGGCACTCTATGAGTTGTGTCATAAAAATGAGTTTATTTATTTTTAATGATTTCCAATTGCCATGGCAACAGCTGTGGGTGACACACGGGGGTGGCCGTGAATCCCCGGCTGGGTGCCGGAGGTGGGACCAGGGTGATGGATGTCCCTGTCCCCTGCTCAGGGAGCTCCTGCCTGGTGTCACCTCCCTCTGCAGCAGCAAATTCGGGGAGGGAGCTCATTGAGGATGAAGATACACCCGTGGAAGGGCTGCAGGACTGATTTCCTCTGCTGGAGATTGATGTGGGGAGTGGGAATTTACAGCTGGAGGGAACAGCTCGCTGCCTCTCCCTGGAGCTTGTGGAGCATTCCGTGTGACCGGCCACTCACACAGCTGGGGGAAGGCTCCCCTGCCCTCTCGTTCCAGGGACAAGGCGCGCTGGCCATGTCGTTCCTGCCTCCCTTGTCCTTGCACTAAATAATCTCACTCTTTGCAAGGTCATGGCTTGGTTCAGTCTTACACGAGACAGACACAAAACCCTCACTGGCACAGGGTGCCCAGAGCAGCTGGGGCTGCCCCTGGATCCCTGGCAGTGTCCCAGGCCAGGCTGGATGGGGCTGGAGCAGCCTGGGACAGTGNCTTTGTGTGCAGGGCGTTCAGGGGCTCCCTGGCCCAGCTGTCCCTCGCTGCACCACGGACAGGCTGCACTCCCACCTTTACACGGGGTCAGCTGTGCGTTTTCAGAGGAGTTTTGACTCTGTTTTGTTCTCAACCCCCCGGTGCGAACTCCCAGCCCTCCACCTGCGGGGTGAATTACCCGGCTCACATCTGGAGAGGGGCAGGTGGCTGGGTGTCCCAGCTGTGCCACCACTGCCTGCTGCATGTCGTGATGTGACAGAGCTGGCTGAGTGCGGCAGGGCTCCCGCCCCGGCCTCTCCGGGGGAATCCGTCTGCCAGGCTGCCGGGGCACGCAGCGTGAAATGTGGAATTTTGAAGTCGAAACCTCTGAGAGCTCACGGCACTCTGAGGCAGCGGTTTCCCTTCAAAGTCCCTCTCTGCCTGCGCTCAGCACCTCTTGTGATGTAGCACACGTTGCCTCGGCAGAAAGTCAGAAGGTTTGCTTCCTAAAAATCTCATTTTCTCCTCTTAATTAGGCGTTTTCCCCCAATGAGCCATGTGGGAGTCGATGGAGAGGGTGGGGATGTCGGCACAGCCCGGCCCCACAGCTGCTGATTGATGAAGCATCAGCTTTGAGCACTGGATTTTCCTTCTGAAACATCCAATAAATAAGAGAGGCAGAAGAACTGAAGGCGGGGAGGATGTGCGGCACAGCTCCTTCCCCACCTTGCTCAGGTCAGTGGGGTTTCCACCTCGATGTTCCCTTCTCTGTGACTTCTTTTCAGCCTAGTTTAATAAATGCCACCTGCTAGCTGCCCCTAAGTCTGGCTCAATGTACGGGGTTGGCCCTGAGGGGATGGAATGATGCCCAGCATCAGCCAGGCCATTCATCTCCAGGTGCTGGATGTCCATAAACCCCTCCAGACAGAAAGGGGATGAAACACAAACAAAAGTTCATCAAGGGGGATGTTTTGAACTAAAAAAGGGCAGATTTGGAGTAGTTAGAAGGAAGGAATTTTTTACAGTGAGGGTGGGGAGGCCCTGGCACAGGGTGCCCAGAGCAGCTGTGGCTGCCCCTGGATCCCTGGCAGTGCCCAAGGCCAGGCTGGACGGGGCTGGGAGCACCTGGGGCAGTGGAAGGTGTCCCTGCCCACGGCCTGGCCAGAAGGCCTGGCAGGATTCTCCACGTGGCTGTGTGGGAACTGGAGCCCCCAGCACAAACGCTGGTGGGAACATTCCCAGGAGCCTCCAAAACTGCTGAGCACAGCACATCCCTGAAGCGCAGGGAAGAGCTTTTATTTTAAACTGTGACCATGAAACAGGAAAAAGCTTCTGCCTTTTGATTTTTGCCTTTAACATGTTAATATAGAAGCACCTGCCGCCTGCTGGGCTCATTAAATATGTCTTTTTATTTTCATAAATCACCACGGTAGAATTTGAATTATTTACTCGGTAAACTCGAGGCTACATTCATTTACATTCTCCAAGGTTTTCGTGCATTAGCTTCGGAGCCTTTTTCTTCCCACCTTTTGTTCAGTGCCCACCTTGGCTTCCCGAGCAGGATCCCTCCCCTTGGTGACTGCAGGGGTTTCGTGAACTTCAAAAGCAGCCTGAAATGTCAGGCACACGCAGCCGTTGTGCCGCCACTGAATTATGGATCAGAATACAGCACATCAAACACCCACAATTATTCACTTGTGGGTCTTTGCTTGGTAAAGCAATAAAAATCCCTGCATTTCTCCTTTGCTGAGATGTGGGGTGGTTGTTTTACATGCTCCAGAGCAATGTTAGCAGGGGTGTGGGGGGATGTGGAATATTTTTTTTTTAAGCAAGGCACTTCAATCAAAGCTCCATTCTACTGTAAACCCAATTAGCTCCAGTCTGCCAAGTCAGCTCGACTGTCTGCAAGAATGTGTGGCAGGCTATGAATAATTGCTAAACTCAGGTTTCCTTCTATCTAGGAAATGCCACGAGGCTGCTGTTACCCCCAGAGAAACCCCCTGCACTTGGCTCTGAGGTTCCAGCTGGAGATACACGTTCCCAACCCATGGGTGTGTTTGCACAGGGCTGTGTGTGTGCTCAGTGAGGAGGCACTGCTGGCTTTGCTCTGGAGCAGAACCTGCATCCCGGGCTCTCCAAACGCTCAGGGATGGTGCCAGGAGCTGAAGTGGGGGCAGGATGAAAGGTTACATGGCTTTGCTTGCAGAACAAGCCCATTTCTGCAGGAAAACAGTCGCTGTGCCCTCCAGGAGGAAGGGCCGGAAAATGAAATGCTCCAACAAAACGTGTGGAAAATGGGTCACCTACTTTGGGTGAAGGAGTGCACGAGGTGTTCAGCTGAATTTAAGGTGCCACGTGGTGCTTTCTGTCAGTTTGGACACGGTTCCACGGCTGGGATGGTGCCACGTGGGAATTCAGGCTGGGTAGTCAGAGCCCTGGCACGGGGCAGTCCTGGGGCTGGGCTCTTTGGGATCCGGTCAGGAACAAGGGACAGGAGCAGAGGAAATGGCCTCAAGTTGTGCCAGGGGAGGTTTAGATGGGGTATTAGGGGAAATTTCTTCATGGGAAGGATTGTCAGGCATTGGAACAGGGCAGTGGTGGAGGCACCATCCTTGGAAGTGTTCAAAAAAACCTGACTGTGGCACTTGAGGAGGTTTGGTGGTGAGCGTGGTGCTGCTGGGTTGATGCCTGGACCTGATGACCTCAGAGGTCTTTTCCAGCCTGGATGACTCCGTGGTGACACCAGAGGTGTCCCTGGGACTCAGCCGCACCACCCACCCAGCCCCGCACGGGGAGGTGGGACACGGAATTGCCTCCAGGGCTCCTTCCAGCCCTGAGGAATGTGCTGTCCCTCCTCTTGCTTTGGCCAGCTGGCAAACACAGCATTTCCTGAGGTGGGAAAGTGAGATTTTTGGTTGGTGCAATAGGACACACCTTCCCCTACTGCAATGGGTTTTTCCTTGGATATTTACTTAATTTTCCACCATGCATGCAAAATATCCCTATTTTTCCCTTTCCATCTGTAGAGCACCTCAAAAGTTGTCATGGGGGTGAGTCACCCATCTCACTCAGCCTCGAGTTTGATGGACTGTGATTCCTGTTAACGTCCCTCAAGGATGGCCATGTTCCAGTGACACCTTGAGGACTCTCCCACTGTTTTCGTCCCAAAAATTTACTTTTAAATTTATTTTCCTTGAAGCCAAAGGTCTATTAACTGACCTAATACTCCGTGTGATGGCCATTGGTGGGACGTGTGACAAGATTTCGACATTTCAGGGAAAAGGCTGGATGCTTCACAAGATTTTTATAAGTTCTGTGTTAAATGCTGTGTGTTTACACTGACACACACATTTAGGCAGGGTTTTTTTCCCCCCAGATATAGCACTGTATAAAGTATCACAACATCAATCCCTTCTTTTGTAACGTCTGCCAAAAATAATGTTTGGAAAATGGAAAAACTTCGACATGAAAATATTTTTACTAGGGGGAAGAAGTGATGTTGGCTGATCTTACGGCAGCAGGTACATAAACGAACGCCTGTTTTGACAGCTGTGACCCAAGCTGCACGAGGTGGGAGTGCCAGTGACCCCCAGCAGCAGCAGCAGTGGGTGCCACGCTGGTTTGTGACACTCCAGCTCCCCTGTCCCTCGGGAGTGCCGCTGGTGTTGTGATCCCCGTGCCCGGCGAGCTGCCAGCAGCTCCCTCCCCGCTCACTCCATGTGGGGGTGGCTCTGAGGAGCAGGTGACACCTGAGAATAGAACGTTCTCCACAGGGAGAGGGTTTTCTTTAAATAGAAGCCGTGTCTGGAGAGCTGCGAGACTCGCAGACACTGTGAAATCTAGAGGGGGATTTTAATCTCGGCTCGTGCCGTGGGATAATCTAAACCACACGTGCACGGCCCGGTTCTTTAGAAAAATGTATTAAGTGATCACTCCTGCTCCTGAATCTGGGTGGGAACAAGCCCACGGAGGCCAGGCAGAGTGGGTGGCTCTCTGGTGGCTCTCTGGTGGCTCTCTGGTGGCTCTCCAAGGAGTGTGAAGCACCACACGGTGCGTGGGAATGGAGGGGCAGCCCTCAGAAATACACGGAGTTGCCACTACTCCTGGTATTAATGAGGTGCAACAGGAGTTTTACTTCCGTTTATGTTAATTGCTGGCTGCTTCTGGCGTCTCTGTGGGTCAGCTCCACAGAGCTCAGCTGGGATGGTCAGGGCACATCCAGGGAAGCCGTGGGAGCCCACCCAGGGCTGCCCGTTCAGAGCTGGGCAAGAGGTGCTGCTCCTCTGCAGAGCCAGGAGAGGGGCTCCAGCTCCTGCAGCAGCTGCCCGAGGCCTTTTACTTCTTTTCTGTTTATATGGCACTGCTTGGGGTGAGTTTCTGTAATGCTTTGCAATTAAAAGGACACTCGGAGCATAAATCAGTTTGGGTTTTGTGGTGGGAACTGAATTTAACGCACTTAGCTCAGCGATCTCTGACTGAAGACAACTCTGGAATGGGAGAACGCGTGGCAGCTATTTCAGAAGAGTTACAGTACAACAATATAGGGTGCTTTAAACGCAATCAGGGGGATTCAGCTCAAGGTTCTGCATTAGGGCAGTCGAGAGTGGCAGCTGGAAGTGATCCTGCAGCACGGGGCTCAGGGGGCTCAGGGGAGAAGCCCCTGCCCTGTCCCGGAGTGTCCCGGGAGCAGGGAGCAGACAGGCTCCTGCAAGGAATCCCAGCCATCTCCTCAGCTGGATGTGGCAGCATTTGATATGATCAGAATGTTGGGGGAGCACTGTTTGTTGGGCTGGAAGGGGCAGCTGGAGCAGGGGCAGCACGGCACGGGCAGCCCTGGGTTTGTGCACAGCAATTCTGGCAGCTGGGCTGGCACTTGTGGCCAAATAAAGCGTGATTTGCACTTCACGGGACTGCTGAGGCAGAGCTGTGATTTTGGGGTCCATCAGGAGCCATGTGGGGGTTCTCTGCAGGGTGCAGGACTTGTGGGTGTTGCTCCAGGCTTTGGCTGCAGCATCCCCGCTCCTTTTGGGAGGCAGAGCTGCTCTGGGGCCACATAAATGGGGACAAGGTGGAGCTCCTGGAGAGCCTTCGGGAGCGTGGCAGGGGTGCCCGGGCTCTGCAGGAACCCAGTCCTGAGTGCTGCAGCCCGGCCAGGCCTGGCCCCGCTGTCCCCAGGCTGTCCAAGGGGACGGACACGCCGTGGCCACTCCTCACTTTTAATGGCTCCACTGCACAGCAGCTCAGAGCCAATTAATTTTATGAATCCTATTTGTAGCTCCTGTTCCTCCTTATATAATCCTCATTTGTTTCAAATGAGCAGAGAGTGCGCCCCTGAGATTCTAAACATACCTCTTTATTAGTTCAAACAGAAACTGTTACCTACAGAAGCTAAACTTAGCACTAATGTATGAAATGAGATGAAGAGTTCCTTCTGAATCCCCTACCAGGTGTTAGATAACAGGGACTGTGCTGGGAGGGGGAGCAGGGGACTGCAGACCGCTGGGAACAGCACTTTAATGATCTATTGGATTAATTCTCCAGTAAGAAGTAGATTAAACCCCAAAATGCAGGCCTTGGGGGGAGTGGGTGCACAGCAGTCAGTCCCCGTGCCCCATAATGTCACACACGCCAAGACTGGCCTCCCTCTGCCGTGGGACAGGCTTGGAGAGTGTCTCAGGAGCAGTTTTAGAGCTGATTAACTCCATCTGAACGGTCTGTAGCCCTGCTTTGCCAGGCGCCACAGTGCCTCACCCTGCTGAGCCGGCTGGGTGCCCCGCCTGGGGTATCGGTGTCCCACCTCCACCTCACAGCCTTGGGGTTCATCTCGCAGGGATATTCCTGTACAACCCACAGCGTGAGAGAACCCAGACTGTTTAAGGTATTGAAGATTTTAACGAGCCACGCTGGAAAATGTTCAGCGTCTCTGAGAAGCAGAGTTAGAGAGCTCGAGGAGGAGGGACACGGAGCAACCACGGCAGAGTCCAGGGAATTCCAGCTTTGCTGTGCTGTGGCCGTGGCACCCTCCAAAATCAACATCCACCAATCCTGCCACAGGGTGAGAGGTTGCTTGGACAGCTCAGAAGGATTTTTCTCCAAATTACAAGCCCTGAGAGGCCTGGATTCAGCCACGTTCGTTTCCTGTGCCGTAAGCAGAAATGAGGAAGAGCAGAGGTTGCCTGCGGGATTTCTGCACTGGGAGAAGCAGGGCTGGGAAGAACTGGGGGTGTGGGAGGGCTGGGACTGCCCCAGGCACAGGTTTGGGGGAAGGGGCTTTTTTAGAGGTTTTTGGGGCTGTATTTAGCAAGGTATTTTTCACCCTTCTCCAGCCCAATTTACAGCTGGCTCTGTGTGTGTTTCAAAGGCAAATTCCCGACTTCCATGAGCAGCTCTTCCTGCCAAAGCTGTTACTTGAATTAAGTTGCAGGAGTGTAGAGGAGAAAAAAATTGCTTTTCCTCTAAGGAATATGAAGATGTTTGTCAATTCCTCTCCATTAGGAACCCGGCGCACTCCGAGGCAAAGATGAAAAGTGAGGATCAGATGAAAGGATGGAAATGATCACTCAGGTAACTCCGGGATGTGACACACGCTGTCACCATGGAGATCCCCCAGCAGTGCTGGCTCTTCCCAGGCACTGCTGGGATCACTGGGGGCACATCTGGCATCTCACTGCTCTGGGAATATTAAACCAGCCTGTGGAGTGATGCTCATCAGGCCTGGAATGGTTTTGGATAACTGGCAGCCATGTATTGATGGGATGGCTGGATGTTAGGATTTTGAACCCAGGGATTATTGCAGGTGTTTCCACGTGCAGTGGGCAAGCAGGGGGTGCAGTTCAGGTGTTCTGGGGTTTGTGGCTGCTCAGGAACCTGTGGGTTTCACTGCTGGATGAAGCGGGATAACGTTTGCTGTGCCTCACCCTACATTCCTTGTATTTTCAGGTATCTGTACACTCATTTTCTTGGATTTCTGACTTGGAAAGCCTCTCTTCACTGCAGTCCCTGCTCCCAAGGTGTGTGGGCCCAGCCTCAACAAACCTTTAACCCAAGAAATACAATCAGATGTAGCTTTTTTGCTTGTCTTTACAATCTCCCAGCAGTGCAGTGAGGAGCTGGATGGATCCAAAGGATTCAGGTGCATTTCCTCCCTCTCCCATCGTCTCAGGGCTGGCAGCAGAAAGGTGACGGTGGCTTTAAATGAAATCCAAATGTGGCTCTCATCCTCCTGTGTCCCTAAAACAATTTAGTGCCACTGTAATTATTAGCATTCTCATTAAGAACAGTTTAGCTGAAAACCAAGACCCAAAGATGCAGTGACTTCATCAGAGCGACGCAAATCCAGATAAAGCAGGTTCCTAATTCACTTCCATGCTTTGAAATAAATCCTCAGAGCATCAATTACTGTATCTCTTGTAAAGCAATTACTACCAGCCTCCATTGCTCCCCTTTACGCATTTTAATTTAATCATTATTTTTGCTTTAAAATACAGGGTAAGGAATTTCACAGTTCCTCGGGAAGAGCTAAAGCAGACAACAACAAAAAACCCCTGTAAAAGCAGAAATTACTTTCTTTTGTAATCAGGTTGATTAGACTCGTATATAATCATACACAGCAGGTGGGAAGATTAACATTTCACTAATTCCTAGTGGTCATTACTGCAAGGAAATTTAATCTGCAGAGTTCACAAGGATTGCAGTTGCATGCTGGTCAAGCTCATTTAAAAGACAGAGCGAAAACAACACAACTTTGTATTCTGGAATCCAGTTTTCCTCTGAACTCTTTTGGCCTGCAGGCAACACACATACACCAGGATCTTCTACTTAATTGAGAAATAGATTTGTATTGATCAGGCCCACTTAACGAGCACATTCAGAGCTGTTCCTGCTCTCAGTTACTGGGGTGGGGAATGCAGGCAGACCCCAGAGGGTTGAGCTACCTGATAAAATAGATACTTTTACAGCAAATGCGTTTTTTTCTCTGTGGGGGCTGCCCTAGTACACAACACCGAGAGTCAGTTCTCATATTTGGATCAATTCGGAGTAATTCTGCTGAAGTTGAACAACTTATTAATTTCTTTCTATGAAAACAAACTGTGACATAATTATTACGATCAGGTTCTGCTTCACTAACCCGGAGGTGGGTTACTCCAAAATAAAACGCCCAGCAGCTCGGAGTGAGCAGGTTCTGGTCATCTGCCACTGCTGCACCTCTGATCTCTGCACTCCTCATTTCCAGCCGCTCCCAGCAGGAGCCTTTCCAGCCACATCCAGGGCTGCAGCTCGGGGCGGTCTGGGGCTAAGCTGGGAATGCTTGAAGGGACACTGGATGGCTAAGTCGGGGTGACTGCTCTGCTTTTCACTCGTGTGGGGTCTGGCTGGGACTGAGCTGGTTTCTGTCTCCCACGAGGGAGATGAAAGGGCAGAGGGGAAGGCAGAGCTAAGCCTAAACTGGACAGGATTTCTGAGTGGGAGGTGGAAGCAGGTCCCAGGGAAGCGGAGCCCGCTGCCTTGTGCTGCACCTCCTGCAGATCCCGAGGGCACAAACCCGTCAGGAAGCTGGAGAAGGACGGGGAGGAAGAGTTCAACCTGGGCACGCTGTGCTCTCTGTGGCTGGGCTGGGGTGGGAATTGGGTGTTATTCCCACAGATAACAACACCTCCCTCCAAACAGCAAGAGGCCACTGACTGTAGGTGTGATTGAACATCACTGAATTTGCATCCCACAGAAAAGCAGGCAGTGGGAACGAGGGAGCCCTGAAGGAGCCCCCTCACTCCTGCCCTCCCGAAGTTGGGAACGTCCCATCTTCGGGTTAAAAAGATGCCCAGGAGCCTCGTGGGGCTCCAGGGAGCTCACAGCCAACAGGACAATGTCAAGGAGCTGACACTAACGAGGATAACAAAGCTAATGAGTAAACAATGAGGCAAGTCAGGCCATCAATAGGCACAGTAACAGCACCCCTGAATCACCCGGGGATCTGCTGCTGTAACGATGCTCTTGTGAATGGCCCTGAGCTATTTCAGACCATGTACACTGAATTTTGGCTGACGCTTATCAGTTTATATGCAAGGAAATTTATAGCACGGAACCGAAATGAAACAGGGCTTTGGACAGGGAAAAATGGATTGCAGGTGCAAACAAGCATGAAATGAAAATCTACTAATGAGTTTCCATTAGCAGCTAAATACATAATCGAATAATTTTTAGCCAACATAGAGCAATGAGAAAATCAATTTATTCCTCCTAAGTACTTCTCTATGGATTGATGCTCTAGCACAGCTCAGGCTGGTTTTGTTAAGTGAGAGCTGAGCTGAAGCAGAGCATGGGTTTGCTTCTGCTGAGTATGAATGGAATGTGTTTCCCTTGGAAACCCTAAATAACACAAGGTAAAATATATATAGTTCGGTATCTTACTTAAAACAGAGTATTTCCATCCGAAAGCTAAAGAATAAAATATTCCAAGAAAATGGACCAGCATTGGCACGTAATTGACTCAGAAATATCCATTAGTGAAGTAAGACTTGTTCTTCACTGCTCTTGAAGCAACAGGATCCTCAATTTCCTTTCTTTTGGCCTTAAACAGCCTCTGACCTGGGTTCTCTTTGCCTGGTGTGAGATTGGTCAAATCACATTTGATTCAATTATGGGAGATATTTTCCTTGAGGCCCTGGCACAGGGTGCCCAGAGCAGCTGGGGCTGCCCCTGGATCCCTGGCAGTGCCCAAGGCCAGGCTGGACACTGGGGCTTGGAGCAGCCTGGGACAGTGGAAGGTGTCTCTGCCATGGCAGGGGTGGCACTGGATGGGCTGGAACGTCCCTCCCAACCCAAACCAGTCTGGGATTTGTGTGCAAATTCAATATAAAACACACCTCAAAATACCTTTTGTTTTCCTAAGAACCTGTTTCTATCTGTGAACTTGAAACCAAAATGAGATGGAAATCGTCTGGATATGGCTGGAATTTCACAAGCTCGTTTACTTCATTTTGTCTAAGGAAATGTCCATATTTTGGACCCATCTAAAGGCAACTTCCCATTTCCAGCTGGCTTTGTATCAAACCTCAGCGTGCTCTACAGCAGGCAAATGAGCAAATCAGTGTTTCCAGGTCTTTCTGCAGAGCTGGGGATGCTGGGGTGGCCTGGAGATCCCCACGAGGTGTCCCTGAGTGCACCCACCTGGACACCCTGCGCAGGTGAGCGGTGACAGGTGACAAACCAGGGACACAAGAAAGCCAAATATTAGTTAGGAAACACCCTCTCCACAGCCTCTCCAGCTGAAGGAAGTGGATCTTCCTTCCCATCTCCCTCTAAAACTCTAAATGAGAAACAAATACAAATTTTATCCCCTTCTGTAGCCCCTGCCATAACCCCGTGCATCAGGCAGCATCCTTTATCTGCCACAGGCTGCAAGTCTCACATTTTCAGTGCCTGATTCACCAGATGCATTCATCAACCCTGACAAATGCCTCCAAACCACTAAATCACACCACTCCATCTCAATGGGCTACATACTCATTGTCAGGCTGACAATAAATTTGGGGATATCTCTGTTCCACACTCCAACATCTGCAGCTTCTACCAGAGCTGAGAAACTGCTGCGGGAAAACTGGATCCCAACTTAAGTTTAAGAGTTTTTCAGGCCCTCAAAAATTTGATAAACTCATGAATTTCTGTCAGGCTGGTTTATTTTTAGGAAAAAAAAAAAAAGAAAAGAAGTATTTTTTTCTACCCACAGGAATAACTCGTGGACTAAGAGATTTTTTTTCCAAGAATAAGGTTATATCTTAGTAAATACAAAAATATAGAAGGGGAAAACTATTCCCTGCTCTCCTGGGGAGGTGCCAGCTCTGTGGCCTGGCATTCCAGAGGACCCATAGCTGCCCAAGGGTGGCACTGGAAGGGGATGGCAATATCCCTAAGCTTCCAGAGGGCAGGAATGCAGCAGAGCATCCCCTCGTGGCTCTGTCTGCCAGGAGCTGCACCCACAGGGCAGTGCCAGGACAACGCTGAGGCCATCGCAGGTCAGACTCTGGGACTGCTTGAAAAAAGGAAAAGTTGGGCTATGGACACATGAGCAAAATGCCCTGAGGATCCCATAAATCAGCTGAGCTGGGAGAGCCTCGTCTCCTCTGCACTGAAAGCCGTGCAAGGGAACTTGATCGCCTTAATTAACGAGCTCCTCGTTCTGTGTGTGCGGAGCTGGGAGGGCAGGGAAGTGCTGCTGCCTCAGATGACCCGGGTTTATCCAGGGGCACACGCAGATCCTGCCCCACTCTGCATAAACTGGTTTCACTTCCACGGAGCTGCTGCTCCCTGGGCAGAGTTTAAACAGACGTTTAAATCACAGAATCCCAGACTGGTTGGGGTTGGGAGGGACCTTAAAGCCCATCCAGTGCCACCCCTGCCATGGCAGGGACACCTTCCACTGTCCCAGGCTGCTCCAAGCCCCAGTGTCCAGCCTGGCCTTGGGCACTGCCAGGGATCCAGGGGCAGCCCCAGCTGCTCTGGGCACCCTGTGCCAGGGCCTGCCCACCCTCACAGGGAAGGATTCCTTCCCAAAATCCCATCCAAATCAGTCCTCTGGCAGTTTAAACCATTCCCCTTGTCCTGTCACTCCATCCCTTGTAAAAAGTCCCTCTCCACCGTTCTTGTTTCATTGTAAAACAAGTTTCATAGAAGGTGCAGGAATATAAACATTTCCTCTTCAATGCTTCCAACCCAAATTCAGAAGCCTCGTGTCTGTGTGTAGGATTGCTCTGTGGCTATGTAGGAAGGCTTTGTTTTCAGTTCATACATGAATCTTGATTTTTTTAAAAGTGTATTTATATGCACCTATTTTCCTGCACGTTGTGCTCAAAGCAAGGATCCCACTCACTGCTCTTACAGCATTTCCTTAGCTCTCTGCTGAGTGCTATTTATTACATTTTTAATTTTGAGGCAGGTCAAAAAGGAGACTTGCCTGGGATTTTCACTGGGGTTTTGCCACTTGCTTCCCCCTGAAGCTGAGTATGTGATTTTGCTGTAAAAACAAAACAAAACAAAACAAAACAACCCAAAAATTTTGATGATTTTTGATGAATTTTGATGCTGATTTTTCAGGAATGCAAAAGCTGTGCTGCTGTCAGTGGGAGCTGTGTCTCTGGAGTGATTAAAGACCAAAAGCACTGGTAGGGAACCAGCCTGGGGTCTGGGGTGAGTGTGCTGAGCTTCCCGAGAGATTCCCTGGCTCAGGTGCTCTGTGAAGAAGGATCTCTCAAACTGCCATGCCTGTAGACAACGTCCACTCCTGTTTTCCCCCAGCATCATCTGATTGACTCCAGTGATAAATCCAACACGCCGTATAAACATTCATTTCTTTGACAGCCCCGTTTGCTGTTAGAAAAATGCCCAAAGCTGGGAGCTGTTCTGGCAAGTGCCAGGTAAAAACCCAGCGTGTGCAGCCTCACTGTGCAGGATCTGTGACCGCAGAGCCTGAGCAGCGAGGAGGCAGCACAAGTCACAACCCACGAACACCTCGTGGCCCTGGGGGAGCCACCAGGGACACGGCCGGCAGGTTCTTCCCAGCCCTTGTTAACAGGGCTGGGATTAAACTCTGAAATGTTTCTCAGCGCTGAGGGCTCAGAGGAACGATCCTTGCAGATGAATTGCCCCCCAGCCCAACTTTTAAACCCACCGTTTGAGCCAGGTTTACCTGGCAAGCTGAAGAGACGTCACAAAGTTACACCCGAGGCTCCTTTGGTGTGAGGAGCAGCCGGGAGCTGAGCAGGAGGGGATTTTCCCAGCTGAGGATTATGAAAGAGCATCTTTATTTCCAGCCAGATTCCGAGGTAAGGGTGTAACCCAGCCAGGCCCAGTGCCAGGCTGAGCAGGGCTGTCTGCTGCCATCCTGAACATCCCAGAAAAGGCTGCTCCATGTGTTTTTAGAGCAGAGCTTTGCCTCATTTCGTTGTTGAGCAGCCACTGGGTGCTGAGGGTCTCTGGTTGTGCCCATGGAGCCACAAGCTGCAGCTGGAGCTGCATTCACAAACGTGCTCAGAGGCTCCTGTGCCATCAAACGCAGGCAGGATGGGTCTGGCAGGGGCTCAGGAGCAGCAGACAGGGACTGGAGGGGTGCAGGGCTGCTCCAGACCTGCTGGAACACAAACTTCCCCTCTGGTGCTTCATCAGCGCTTTCCACATAAAGAGCGTTTTGGAAGGAGCAGAAAAATGCTTTGTGCAATTAAAAATACCCAAAAGGACCTGGGCTGGTAGGATGTAAATAACTAAATGCCCAAATCAGCTTTCTCTCCTTGGAAGAGATCCATAACACAGACGCTGGTGAGTGTTTTGTCTTTTGAGTGGCTCTGTCCTGTCCTTCCTCTGCTGCCTGGACCTCCTGCTCTGCCCTGACACTGCAGTGCCACGCCTGATTTATCCAAGTAATGCTCTTTTGAAGAAAAATGCCCCTTTGCTCAGGGCTGAGGAACGGCTGAATCAGGGAAAGCAGCACTTGGACGTTTTCCTGGGAGGTCGCTGTGTCCAGTGCTGGTCAGGCCCTGGTCCAGCTCACCCCTGGCAGCTGCTGACGCTGCCCACCCGCCAGGGAGGGCTCAGGCTGCAGCTTTCCCTGTCAAAAAGCCCCCAGGCAACCTCCCTCCCTGCAGGATGAAATAGGAACTTGCATTTTTCCTGATTTCCACAAAGCAACCCGTTAACCCCAGGATGCAAAGCAGCTTTTCCACACGAGCAGCCACCCAACCCAGGCGTGATTTCCAAGTGAAACCCTCATTAATGGGACTAGCAGGTCTGGGGAGCTGTGGAGAACGAGATTGTTGTCACTCAGATGGGCCCAGAGCACTCCGTCTGTCTTTTGGGAATGTTTGGGTCGGGGTGGATGTGCTGTGGTTCCTGTCAGGGGCTGCAAGTGCAAACCTTCACTTCTGCTTTCCCGAAAATCAAGCCTGGATCATAAGGAGGCAGCTCTGCTGTTGGCACCTAATTTGTTCCGTTGAAATATATCTATCTTTTAAAAATGAATAATTATAACAGTCATTTAATGATGTGGAATGCTCACACTTACTGCTCTGACTCTTCCCATGGAAATAATGATAATAAAAGGAAAGGATGGGACTTCAGTGCTGGCCAAATGGAGCCACCATTGATGAGATACAGCTTCTGAACCAGGCAAAACATTCTGCCTTGCAGGAGTTTCAAGAACAGTTTTATTCCCTTAAATTAAATGATTTTTGAATGAAAAGCATTAATCAGCCACTGCTGAAGAACATTCAGCTGTTCTTTCTGCTGGTGCCAAAAGGAATCTGCTCCTTTTACCTCTACAAAGATGCACGAGCAGAGTTTTTCCTGAACATCCCGTTTTGCTCAAAGGTTTGTGTTTAGCAACTTGCAAGAGGTTGAGGAATTGGGCATGAAGTGGAGGACACTGCATGCACCCAGGACAAACTGAGTCCACCTGGGGGTTTCGTGTTCAAAAAACGAGTCATGAGGCACTTTTTGATACGGTTTAGTGGGGTGGTATTTGGGTGAAGGTTGGACTTGATCTTGGAGGGTTTTTCCAGCCTGAAGGATTCTGTGGCTCTGTGGTTGCAGCTGAGCCCCCGAGGCTGCTGCAGAGCTGTGCTGGCTCTGCCCTCCCCCGCAGCCCCCACGTGTGACAGCACCCAGGGCTTTGGTACCTGGAGTGGTGATGGACAAACCCCAGTGCAGACACCTGGCACTGAGAGCAGATCTCCAGAATGACCTTCTCTGGGGGGTTTGAACTCTTTGGGTGTTGGGGCTGCGTGAGAACAAAACACAACAGAAATAAATAATGATGTGGGAGGTATTGAGGTGGGCTGGGAGAAGGAGGCAGGAGTGGGAGTGGGGAAAAAAATTGCAATTTTTTCCAAGCCAGCTCAGCAGTCTCCTGTGTGCAGCCTAATTTCAGAGATAGTTGGTACATGATTTCCTGAATAGAATCCATTGTTATCTGTGCCCTGCCAACCAAACAAAGCCCTGGCTAATTCTGGATAACCAGGGGTGATTCCATTGTTGCACTGCAGTGAGAGTGAGGACTGGTTAATGATCTTTAAAGATCACATCGGTTAATTGGGAGCTGCTGGTAGTTAAAGCAGCCTGGTCACCACGGGGGCTGTGTGCAGCAGCAGCCCTGGTGGATTCCAGAGGCAGGGAGAAGGGAAATGCTGCTGCTCACACCTTGGAGTGCCAGGATCAGCCCAGAGCTGCAGAACAGCACGGGATAATTCACTGCTCTGGGGGCAGAACTTCTCCTCGAGCCTCTGAAGGGCTCAGAGAGCTCCTCCTTGAGCAGGGAATGCGTGGCAGGTTTGGAGCAGGTGGGAATTACCATCCACAACAGGCTCATCTCCAACAGGACACTTGGGAACGATGGGGGCTGCTGGGCACTCGATGGGCTGGAGGTAAAAAACCCCACAATGGAAAAGTCCCAACACTCAGGAGATGCTGCTGCTGGTTTTCCTGTTTTCCAGTGTTTTCCTGGTTCCAGCTGGGATTCTCCACTGCAATGAAGCCTTTGGCTGATGGAGGGGGAAGGATGGAGTCACATTTCTCTGTGGTTTCCAGGAGAAAAGAAGGAAACAATCCCAAACTCCTCTCCAAAACTCAGAGAGCTCAGTAGGTTGAAATAACCTGATGAAACCCCATAGCTCACCCAACAAAATCAGGTAAATGATTTTCAGCTTACTCAAAATGATTTGTGGATTTAGACAAAATTTGTTGAAGAAGTCTGAACAAAAAGGAAAGAAAATGATCAGAAAAACCCACAGCTTTGAGATGTTTCTGATTTTTGTTTGAAAATGGTGTTTCCATTTCACAGAGGTAGCACCAGCAGTTCAGAATTTACTCCCAATTTAACCAGTCCTGTGGTGTTTAAATTCAGTAAAAAGGTAAAACTCACTTAGAAGCTGTTTTTTAAAATCCTGCTCCCTCTTTTCTGGAAGCCTGGAAGGAACATAAAATGCAGTTCGCAGCAGAAGGATGTAATTGGGAGGAACTGTAATGGATGGGCCGTGGTTCTCTTTGAAGTTCCCATTGATCAGTGCTGCTGAGACGATTTTTCTAATCCCTAACTCAGGCACAGGAAGGAATTGTCACTTAATTCTTTGGGTGTTTGTGTTTCACCTCCTCAGGAAACACTCTGGCCTTGATTCAGGTTGTTCTTGCACCGTGGTGTAAAGCGGGGAAGAATCACCCAGTTCTAGTGGAGTTTTTAATATAAATATTCCTCACATTAAGCGAAACAGTTCCGTGATTTCTTTTTTATGCCTGACTTTGGTGTAAGAAAACTCCATCTAATGCTTTCTGCTCCAAGAATGTGCTTTCAGCCAGTGGAGCAGTAATTAAGAGATGATTCCCCCCCTGCTCTCCACTGGAGAGGCAGCTTGTGTTGAAAAACCAACCCATCACAAGGAGGGGAAACCATCTGTCCTCTCTCTTAGGAAAGAGATCATTTCTTTATGCTCACATTAGTTGAACCTCCGTGTAATAACTCGTTTCCATAAGGAAGGCACCCACTGGGATGAATTTCCGTGCCCCTAATTGACACAGCTCTGACAGCAAAGCTGCCAGAGGAGCTCTGGCCACGGCTGTTGGGAAGATCAGGGAGCTGCAGTCAGATGCTTGAGCAGCCCTGGGATCACGGGTGCGGAATGCTTCTGGAACTGTGGACGTGCAGAAGAAACGTCCTGGTGGTTAAAGTGCCACTTGTACTGACAAAACACCTTCTCTGCATGGCCAGCTCCTGCCAGGTCATGATCTCCTTGAATTTCATTATCTCAGCTGAAACCAAACGCCCTTGGCAGGAATTTCTAAAGAGAAAACATGGAAGACTTTGAGGATCTCACACAAATCTCTGCTGGGTCCACGGAAGTTCTGGATATGAGGGCTCCTGGCTTGGAGAAAAGGGGGAACACTCAGACCCCGGGGGCAGGTACTCGAGTTCCCGACTCTGTTTTGATAAGAGAAGGAAAAATTATGCTCCTGCTTGAGGAAATGATGGCGATCCAGAATTCAGAATAACAGTCATTAATAAATAATGAGGGGAGTTGTGAAGAAAATGAATTTTTCAAGGACTCTGAAGAACACATTTGGAGCTGAGGTCTGGAACCTGCAGGCAGAGAACTACAACCTTCACCCCACTGCACATTGATCAGAGGTTTGGTAATTAGCTGCTTCCAAAATGTCTTTTGCAGCTGATCTGATATTAATGAAGTGGTTTGGAGCAATACTTTCCACTGCTTTGTCCTGGTTTGAAGAAAAAGGAGGAAAATGGTGATTTGTTCTACCAGACTGTCTTCAAGCAGCAGCTTTTTTACAGCTGATGTATTTGTACCCCTGCTTTTGCATCTCTTTATCAAGGACTGACTAATAATTCTTCCTAACAGCATTTTGGGTGGTTTTGGCATCTATTTTTGCTCAGAAATCTCCTCATCCTTCTCCCTTTAGGAATCCTCTCAAATCCCTCTCCATGCTCAGACACTTGAGGACAAGCTGTGGCCACTGTGGAAGTGCAGAAATGGAAATGAAAACAATTAAAAATACATGACAAGCAGGTATTTAGCCGAGCCCGGATTTCTTAATGGTTCATTTCCACCTTTCAACTAAATTAAATGTTGCGTTCATCTATTTTTAAGGGAATGTCTATTTCAGTCAGGAGCTGCCCTGCTCCATCTGTTCCCTGGATGGTTTTGCTCCATCCCCAGTCCAGCCCCACTGGCTGTGTCAAAACCACGAGTTTTTTACGGCACCACGGATGAGGATTCACACAAACCAGGGCTCTGGTACGTCCAGGACCCTTTGGAAAGTCAAGTCCTCTGTAATTAATGACTATTCCTATTAATGACATGGTCCTGGCACTTATGGGGTGGATTTTGGGACCTGCTGCCCCTCAGCAGCTGGAAGGTGTGGAGGCTTCGAGTGCTGCCTGGATCAACCCATTCCTGGTAATCCAGGACCCAGCCTGTGCCATGCTGAAATTCCCAAATCTATGGCTGGAATTCCACCTCCATTCCCAGATCTGTGGCTGGAATTCCACCTCCATTCCCAGATCTGTGGCTGGAATTCCACCTCCATTCCCATATCTACGGCTGGAATCCCACTTTCATTCCCAGATCTGTGGCTGGAATTCCACTTCCATTCCCAAATCTATGGCTGGAATTCCACCTCCATTCCGAGATCTATGGCTGGAATTCCACCTCCATTCCCATATCTGTGGCTGGAATTCTGCTTCCATTCCCAGATCTACGGCTAGAATTCCACTTCCATTCCCATCTAAATGGCTGAGCAGGATGATAGGAACTGGTCAAGGGGCTCTTGGCAGTCGCTCTGCTCCCATCTCGGGAATCTCATTCTCATTGTCTGAAAATCAGGGACTGGGAGAACAAAAACGTGAGGTTTTTTGCCTCTTAATGACAGGCAAAATGAGAGGAATAATGAGAGGAAAAAAATGACTGTAAAATGCAGCATGTGAAGAAGATATTTGGATTTTGGGGGATCCCTGTCTTTTGGGTGGCTCGAGTGGACGTGGATCACGGATCTGTCTCCTTTGGTACAACAGGTAGTGGGACTGGAATTCTGAGGGAGATTTCATGGATTCAGGCCCTTACAGGCAGGATGGGTGCAGGTATGGGTGCCCTGCTGCCCTGGGGCATTCCTGGCTCCAGAGCCTCTCCAGAGGCAGAACCTGTGCTGTAACTCCCAGGCTGGGAGACGAATATCCCTTGGCAGCTTCCCACGAGTCCGTATTGATCAGGGCAGCGCTGCCCTTTTGTTTTGTGCTGAACAGCCCAGTGTTTGGAACTGAGACCTGTCAGGAGCTGAGGGGCTTAACAGAGCAGCTTGGAACCAACAGGGCTATAAATTCCCCAGGAATTCACGCCGTGGTTAACACTGGGGAGGAACAGGCTGCACACAAACGGCCCTGCCATGCAAATCCCGATCGATGCGCTGACAAATATCCTGCTGCATCCTGCTGCCTCACTCAATATTTCCTCAAATAGACGGAATTTAGGAGGCAGGGCAAGGCAGAACTTTCCACTTGAAGTGATGCACGGATGGGAGGCACTGTGGAACTAATCAGGAGTGGATGGATGAGCTTTGTAGCTGCCTCACTGTTTATTTCATGTATCTGCAGCGAAACTGTATTCAAAGGGCTCTAATTGAAAAGGAACCTGCTTGACACGTAAAGCCCCATTTCTCCAGTGTGTGCTCTGAAAAGGCAGTACAATATCTTTTCCTAGGGATAAATCCAGGAACTGACAGGAATCCAGGTCAACATTGGTGCAGGAAACCAGGAACCCCCCTCCAGCAAGCTGCCCTCAAGCCCCACGACTCCACCAGGCATTGCCCAGCACCTCCACCCTTCCACAGGGCCTTTCTGCAGCACCCAACTCTTCGTGCCCTGCAGTGCCAACCAAACTCTGCCTGAAGGTCTCCCTCAGCTCCTCAGGTGTCTCCAGCTCTCTGTCCTCTGCCACTGTCCAGCCCAGCCCAGCCACAACCACCTTCTTCTCCTCTGTGCTGAAGCAGAAGATGTCTGCAGAGGGGCAGAGGCTTCCAAAGGTGATGGCCAAAGTGTTTTAATGTTGGGTATCTTTGCAGGTTGGTGTTGGACAATCAGGAAAATCAGGGAAAAGGAGATATTTGATGAGCAGAAGGAACCTATAAAGTAGGATTTCCAGAGAAGCTGTGGCTGCCCCATCCCTGGACTGTCCAAGGCCAGGTTGGGTGGGGCTTGGAGCCACCTGGGACAGTGGAAGGTGTCAGGGGTGAGACTGGATGAGCTTTATGTGGAGAGGACTTCTCCACTTTCGGACACTCCAGGAGGGAGCTGGCTCTGCTGGAGAGGGATCCTCACTGTGTGAGCTGGGAGTTTGGGGGAGGTTTGGGGGGGTGACAAACACGCACTGCAAGGAGAAACTTGGACTGACACTTCACGACTCCCCTGTTTTGTAAATTCCAGAGGAATTTGAATTGCATGGTATTTTTTCACTTGCAAATGTTGCAGACTTGTTATTTTTCCCTTTTCCACATATTTTAAGCTTATAGCATTGCATAATTTTTTATAACTCTGTCCTTGTGGAGGAACAAGCAGAGAGCGATATCTCAGGAATAATTCCCTTGCAACAGCAATCTGCTTTGGCCTGCAGACAAAATAACCCAAACCACGTTAAATAGTTTTAATTTCCAGTGGTGTAAGAGCTGGTGCTTCTGGAAAGGTGTGATCTTTAAACCTGTGGTAAATTCAGATGCCTCTCTGTGAGAGCTCCAGGTTTGTTAGTGGAGCAAAATATTGGAGCGACAAGATTGTTTGGAAATACTTTATGGAAGAGCAACTGGAATAACCAAAGCAGATGTCAAACTGAAAGGACTGCAGTGGGATTTGGTCCTGGGCTGGTTGATGCTAAGGAAGGGCAGGAGCAGCCAAATGTTTGAGGAGGGCTGGAAGGGAATATCAGGCAATGGCACGAGATGTTTAGACAAACAATAAACAACTGCTGAAGGCAGGGATTAAGAGATCAGCAGGAAAGAGATGTAAAAAGAAATGAAAGGGGGGGGAAAAGGTTGTAATGAAAGGCTGAGAGGATGTGGTCAGCCTGTGCCAGTGGGATTAATTTCTGTGCCATCAGGGATCAGTGGCTCATGGGACTGTCCCCAGCACCTGGGGCAGGTGACACGCTCAGGGCCAGCAAGAGGCTGCTCCAAACTGGTGGTGGAAAACACAGGAAAATTGAAACTCATAAATGTTATGGTGGGGAGGAGGAGAGAAGAAAATGTGGTTTTTTTCTTAATGCCAGCTGGCGCCTTGTCTTTCATGGAAGAGGAGGAGGAGGAGGAGGAGGTGAAAGAGGAGGGAGGGAGGAGGTTGATTCTCCCATGGGAGAAGAGGAGGATGCAAAGTTGCTGAGGAAACAACTGGATTTCCTGGCATGATGTGATGGGGGAATTTGACCATCTCTCAATAGCAACAAAAAAGTCTTTGCACAAAATTCCACTTAATCCTGGTTCAGAATATGTCAGGAGAGCTGAGGGAGTTCTGTGCCCTCAGAGAGGAACTGGGATAACACAAGGGTGGCCTTTAAGGTCCTTGGAGGCAAGACAAGGTGAGTGGAGCATCCTGGTGAGATGTGACAGTGACACGGGAGGGACAGCACGGGAACAGCTCCCTGAATTGTTTTCCTTCTCTTGTCATTGCCTTCCACTGCAGGAAATGCTGTCAGGATACTGAAAATAAACAGCTTCTCTTTTCCTACCATTTCCCAACAGCGCTTCCAATTTCTGGGAGCCTCTGCCCTTCCAGGAGCGTGAGGCCCCGGAGATGCCCCCCCACACCATCTGCTGGTGCCTGCCTTTGGCATTCCAGGCTCTTGGCAATCCCCTCTGAAGCACTTCGGTGGGAGAAGCCCCATTTGCCCTCCCTGCCCTGACTGGAGCTCTCCGTTAACGGCCCCATTCCCATCGCTGCCGTGGGCAGTGTGAGTCCCGCTCTGGCTCCGTGAGACCTTCACTGGGCTCTGGGGGCTGTTGTGCAGCCACTCCACTGCTGCTGGGAGCATGTGGAGCCCTTCCTATCATTTGTCTTTATTCTAGGGAACAAATGCACGGCGTTTGCTGCAGATGTGGCTCTTCTACCGAAAAGATCCCCCTCAGCATCAGAAATTAGTGCAGGTGCAACAGGCCGAGGAGGAAACACTCTGAAAATGCCACACTGGCTTTTCCCAAACGGCAGCGGTGACATTTTGGATTGACACGATCCAAACCACTGCGGGAGCGCTTCGGGGAGCACAGCCAGGGCTGGGGGTGCCCCTGCTCCTCAGCTTCCCAGCACTTGTTTTTCTGGATCTTCTGTGTTCAGGAGATTCCCCCCAGTTGCAACTCTGGCTCCTCTCTGGTGTTTTATTTAGGAAATTAAGTCGCTGTACGATGTCCAGTGATCATATTTAATGTGCCCTTGGATAACAGTTAAATGTGGAACAGCAAAGCAAGCAAGGAACCTCTCACAGTGAGGCGAGACCAAACTCATTTACAAAAGTACTTCAGTAGGAATTAAAATAAAATTTCCATTTTCCACAGTCTCATTCCGATCCTCGTTGTCATTAACTTACTCCAAACCCCACTTGGTATTTTAAACTGGAGTAAATCATTGTGTCTTCCAATTAACTTCCATCCTCCAGACAACATAATGGGACTGATTTCATTCAACTCTGTTGTTTAATAAACATCTAAACAGTTCTTTATCTCTGAGCCACACAGAAATGTGCACTTCTGGTATACTGAGCACGAGGTAATGGGCAAAAGGAAAATTACTGGAGAGAATTCATCTCGGGTTTGGTTTCTCAGCTCACCCTGGGAGCGATGGGCAAGGCCAGGGAATGAGCTGCTCTCCCAGCAGTATTTCCAAGGAGAAGGTATTGCCCTCCTGTTCCAAACCCTGGGATTTTTGGCTGCCTGAGCAAAGGCACCGCAGGGGTCAGCTGGAGGCTCAGCAGCCCAGAGGGGGCAGGGATGTAGCAGTGACTATGAAATATGATTATTTCCATCAAAGAGACAAGGCAGGGAGCTGGGATGCTGAGGCAGGGCTTGGACACGGGCTAGAGGACTCGGTGTTCTGGGATCAGCCGTGGGCATGTGCAGAGGGCCCAGCTAAATTTAAGCACTAAGAGCCATCAAAGTGATGTGAGCTGAGCAATACTGCAGGAGCAGAACTGTGCTGTTAAATTATTCAGTGTTTAAAAACTGAGAACGTGGCAGAAGGGGCAGAGTTCTGTCCCCAGTGTCCCAGCAGAGGCTGCAGCACAGCACAGGAGAAGGACAGGGACCCCCACTGAGGCTTCTACTGAAAGGGGCAGGTTGGTACAACTGGCCCTGGTTACAAGGTGGGCAACACCTTGTAACGAGTGAATTCTTCTGCTGCTGTCACTGCAGAGGGCTCTGTGTGCTCACAGGGACAGGGTCGTGCTGTGGGACAGGGCTGAGTGCTGGTGGATGGCCTGCAAAGGGAATATGAACAGTGAGGAAATGGCATTGTGCCTGATTTTTCCTTTCGAATATTCTCTCCAGGAGAGTTGGAGCAGATGTGTGATCAGGGAGGAGAAAGACTGTGGTGTCACTTATCCCAGACTGGTTTGGGTGGGAAGGGACCTTAAAGCCCATCCAGTGCCACTCCTGCCATGGCAGGGACACCTTCCACTGTCCCAGGCTGCTCCCAGCCCCGTCCAGCCTGGCCTGGGACACTGCCAGGGATCCAGGGGCAGCCACAGCTGCTCTGGGCACCTGTTCCAAACCTGTTGTCAAACTGATGGCGCTTGAGTCTGGAATTTCAGCTTCTTTTCCAAGCAGAAAATGAAATGAAATGGGTTAAATCCACTCCAATAACGAGTGTCTTTGAGAAAGACAATCTCCTCAAAGGATTCCTGGAGCAGGGAAGAAGAAAGACCAGATTCCTTGAACTCTGCTGATTGCGGGCCTGGAGCTGGGCTGTGGTGTGTGCACCCCAAGCTCTGAGATGGAGGGTTCTGGCTGGCATCACCCACGATCAGGAGCATCAGGCTGAGCGCTGTGGAAATCCTTCTGCTCCATTTTATGCCTGACAGCAAAAATGAGCGTTCATTCCTGAAGTAAGGAACTCCAGCCCTGCCTGAGCTGAAGGAAGGCATCTGCAGAGGGCAGGCTGCAGTGGAATGCAAACAGGGCCATATTGGCAAAAATGAGGAGTTAATTTAGTGGTGAACACTCTGATGTTTTTCCCAGATGTGTTTGCAGAGCCATTAAAAGCTGTGTTTAATCTCAGCTCCATTTGCAATCTGATGCACATTACGCTGCCTCCACACAGAGCAGGAGCAGTTAATGGCACTGGATGGCTCTGCCCCTCCAGGAGAGGCTGGATGAGGTCTCCGTGGCCAGGGCTGCTCTTCCAGGGCACTCTGGAGACAGCTCTGACCCCGAGCCCAGGGCTGGGGGCTGTTCCACGTCCGTGTGTACCACGCTTGCACGCCAGCATTTGTGACTGAATGAAAACTCCCCTGAATTAGTAATGACGTTTTGATTTTTAAGGGACTCAAGCTCAGGCAGCATTTTAAAAAATGAATCATGATTTTTGGTGATTTCTTTCTGCTTGGATGCTCAGAGCTGCCTGAATATTGTCTGTCAAAGCTGCTGCAACTTCTGTCTCTAATGGAGGTGCTCACGCTCACTAAACTGTTTGGCAAACACTGGCTGTCGTGGCTCATCCTCCTGATTAAATTCCATATTTGCATTTCCTTGGATATACAAAGAAAAAGCAAATCAGCAATGAGCAGCACAGTTAGAGCAGGAATAAGCAAACAGGGCTGGAGGAATAACTGCTGCTCTGGAGATGCCACACTGCAGAGCCAGGCACGCACGCAGGCCCTGTGCAGCAGAGCATCCCTCACAGCATCCTGCATCCCACAGAGCATCCTGCATCCCACAGAGCATCCCTCACAGCATCCTGCATCCCACACAGCATCCTGCATCCCACAGAGCATCCCTCACAGCATCCTGCATCCCTCACAGCATCCTGCATCCC
>VZTF01001237.1:757094-787860 GCA_013397755.1 Cnemophilus loriae
CCCTCACAGCATCCCACAGACCATCCAGCATCCCTCACAGCATCCTGCATCCCTCACAGCATCCTGCATCCCTCACAGCATCCTGCATCCCTCACAGCCTCCCGAGCCACCTGGGGATCCCAGTGCCACTCGGGTGCTGCCAGAGGAGCAGGGTGGCCCTGCCCATTCCCTGCCAGGTGTCCCAGGGGAGGCACTGAGGGACGCAGCACTCCAGCTCAGCACGGCTCAAGTGGAATGTGCTGTGGGGGGTTCCTTTTTTCGTCCTTTTCCTTTATTTCCTCAGAAAGATGTGAGGGAAAGTTTGATATTTTAACACTTGGCCTACTATTAGCTAGGGAAATCTAGCAGATGTACTTCATCATCTCCAAGATATGAGCAATCTCCAGCACTCTGGTATTAATGTGGGGAGATTGACTCAAAGCGTTTTGCTTCAATGGCTCTTAAGAAATTCACAGTTCATTTCCAGTCATTAAAATAATTAGTGCTGTGCTCTGCCTCCTCTAAGGACAGAGCTGTAGGGCCAGCTGCCCTGGCTGTGAGGGAGGGGGTGAGCTCCCAGCACGTTCCCTCCTCAGCCTGAGATGGGGACGATGCTGAACCTGCTGAGGCCTGGGGGGACCCAGGGGAAAGGCCCGGCTTAAAGTAGGACTCGGGGGCTTAAATGGCTTTGAGGGGCCTTGGCCCTGCAAAGAGCACATGAAAAACTGCACCATTCCTTTTAATGAGGCTGCTCCTGTGATAGAGAGAGTTCCATAAATAAGTCATTACAACCTGAGCCAAAACCAATCACGAAGGATTAGATGTGACTCATGGGATCAAGGAAAGTCCTTGGTTTCATTGGAGGCAAGGGAAAAAAGTCTGATTTTTGCTGGATCCCACTATGTATCACCTTCACTCTATAAAGAGGTCTTGGAAAATAGGAGTTAACCCAGGGATGGTGCTCAGGGGATGCGGAGGGTGTCAGGCACAGGGAGCTCTAGAACTGCACTTCTCTTTCAATATTACCTAAAAGTCTTTAATCTTTTTGGGAAAAGCACAGATGTTCTTGCAGTTCTGGTGTTTGGTAGCAAGATCTCAAAGGTATTTCTGGAAGTAGGCTTGAAAAGGGTAGAATTTGGCTCAGGGGAATTGCTGAGGGCGAGCAAGGCTTTTCTCTGCATTGGCAGTTTGGGGAGGTGAGGTTTATGGGGTGGAGGGCTGGACAGTTTGGGATGGGTTAGGAATGGGATATTAGAGCCAGGGCAGTGGAACCACAGGGCTTCAGGAGCATCCACGGGGGCTGGAAACCTGTCAGCTGTTTGGTTTGAACTCAAACCAAACGTGAATCAAAGTGAAAACCTCTCTGTTTGCTCCATGGCAATGCAGGATCTGAGGGGCCAGGATCCACACAGGACAAGGGGAATGGCTTCAGTTTAAAGAGGGTGGAGTTCCACTGGATCTACGGAGGAAATCCTTCCCTGGGAGGGTGGGCAGGCCCTGCCACAGGGTGCCCAGAGCAGCTGGGGCTGCCCCTGGATCCCTGGCAGTGTCCCAGGCCAGGCTGGACGGGCTTGGAGCAGCCTGGGACAGTGGAAGGTGTCCCTGCCATGGCAGGGGTGGAAGCAGAGGATCCACTCACTTTGAGGGATTGAAGAGTTCAGGTGTTTGGGTAAGTTTCCATTCACTATTCCCTTATTCAACTTGGATAAGTATCACCCATTGGAGTTTTAGGAAGCCAGGCTGCGAGTGTGCTAGGAAAATAGGAAGCAATAAAAAAAGGCTGTTGAGACACTTATCCAACGCTGAGGGAATTTTCAGAACAGCTGTAGTTGAGTAATTATGAGCAGAACCCTTGTTCCCACTGAATAAATGTATATTAGATTATTCCCTAATGATAAAGATTATTTAAAAGACAAAAGCTATAGAATAATAGACATTAGCAGATGTATCTATTTCCAAAATCCCTGAAACCAGACTTAAATCTTGGGAGTTATTCCTCACCTTTAGCAGAGCTCTCATCAGCTGCAGTGTAAGCCCCAGAGCTGACACTCCAGATAAGTACATGATATAGTTCAGCCCTAAAACTCTTAACAGAAAATACATCAGGATTTACTGTAAAATTTCATGGAGGATTAGAGAAAATATTAAGTCAATAGTTCTTTAGTTATTAGGGGCTTTTAAGGTAATCAATACCTTCCAGCCATGTTAATGCCTACAATGATAAAAGATGACATTAATATCCAATTCTTCTTTTTTTTTTTTTGGTATATTTATGTATATCCTTCCTTCAGCCACTCCTGCTAGAATCAATAGCTGTATAAAGAATATGGTTATTTTTAAATGGCATCAATATTGATTTACCTGTAACTGCCAGTTTCAAGTGGAACTTAATTTCAGGGAAAAAACCCTTATTTTTCCATACGAAGGGATTACCAACCACCCTAAATCTTTAGAGTACCCCTGCCTTTGCTTCTAGTGATTTTCACATTTAGCAGTGTGCTAATGCAGCAGAAACTATTTTAGGATTAATAAATCCTAAAAATAGGATTAATAGGATTAATTCTAAAATTTCTTTGGAGTTACATGACATTTTATGTCCTCAAAGCATTGTGCAGATGTTAATTGAATTTAATTGATATCATTCAGTCCTCAAAGTTATATGCATGCCGTTATTAATGGTTTAATTATTTTGTCAATGGAATAGATTCTTTGCCTTTGATTCTGCTTTAGGAGATCCAGACAGTCCTTAGGCTGAATCCTTTTTATCCAGGTGACTCAGGAATACAGTTGGTCCAGTGATAAAATTTTGCCCAGGGCATCCTCAGCAGGGATTTTGCCCCTGGTCAGCCCCAGCCTGAGATCCATAAGGGATTATTCCTCCCCAGGCACTGGGCTTTGCATGTGGAATGTTTGCTAAATCCATGGTCAGGCTGTTCCTCCAGCCTGGGTAGGGATCTCATGGAACCATGGAATGGTTTAGGTTGGAAAGGAGCTTAAAGATCATCTCATTCCAACTCCCTGGAACTGGGACACCTTCCACTATCCCAGGCTGCTCCAAGCCCTGTCCAGCCTGGCCTTGGGCACTGCCAGGGATCCAGGGGCAGCCACGGCTGCTCTGGGCACCCTGTGCCAGGGCCTCCCCACCCTCACAGGGAAGGATTAAAATTAAATGAGCATTAGAATTAAAGAAATAAAATGAGCTCTGAACTAAAAGCACACTGACCAGTCCTCCCAGTGTGGTGCCCTCTGCACCCCGGTGCCTCCTCCAGGCTGCTGCTGGAGGTGGGACAGGGACAGGGCTGCACTTGGAGAGGAAGGATTTTCCCAGCAGCTCCGGAGAGCGTGGCTCGGGCAAAGCTCTGCAATGATCTGAATTAACGTCTGCACTGAGTGGCAGCAGCCTTTAGTTCTTCTGTAATTAACCAAATCATAAACGTGGCCTCTAATCCGGTCAGGAGGGAGCTCTGCAGTGTTCCCTGGGTGTCCCTGGCAGCCAGGGAGTGTCAGGGATAACACGATTCCAGCAGGGCTGCTGGATGGGGCAGTTTTCCTGTCTGAACCTGACTTTTGCCACTCCCAGGGAAGTGCAGGTTTGTTCCACGTGGTGTTTGCTCAGCTCCCAGCAAGTGCCAGGGGGTGAGGAGAGGATACACTGAACTAATTATGGAACCCAGAACTGCATTCTTTTGGATAAATTTAAATAACATTGGACTACTATTTTCATCTTGTTTTCAACCCACTCGTGTGTCTGAACACAGACTCTTACAGCAGTCGCCAGCTGGAATTTCCCTTGGAAATCAGCTCCCAGATGCCCTAAGATCAGCAAAGCTGTTCCAGGTACAATTTGCCCCTTTCTGACCCATTCTAAGAAGAGGGAAGGAGATGCCTCAGGTTTGAAAACAAAAGAAATTCATCTTTAAAAATATCCCTGAATCCACTGCGTTTAGAAGCTTTATTGAGAGATGTTGCAAAACTGTTCCCAAAAATGGTTGGAAAGAGCAAGAGGGTGGATGCAGTAGGAAACCACTGAAGCATTTATGCTCAAACCAGTTGCCCCAGTGGCTCTTAGGGCACCAAGCACTGGATATGGAGTAAATCAGCCACAGCACACTCGGAGAGTTTCCAGCAGGGAAACCTGTGAGTTATCCCATCTTCCTGGACAGCATTCCTGGATAAAATCCCATTGTGTCACCAGCTACTTCTGCAGAAAGTGCCTTTTCCTTGTGAGCTGTAAAGGCCTCTGGGATGGGGCAGGGAGGGTGGCTCTGCTGAGATATCGATCCTGGTCCCCCTGGCTGCCGGGGCTGAGCACAATTAGAGGCACTCAGGGGACACCAGGCTCCTTCTCTCACCTCAGCCTTCTTCAGCTCCCACAAATGGGGCATTAAAAGGGAATTATTGTGTTTTGCATTTGAGAAAATGGCTGGTCCTCTCCCAGTGGAGTGTCAGGCCCTAATGATGGAGTCAGGGAAAACATGTCTGGTCAGGCCTCTTTTCATTTCAATCCCAATTTATATCTGGGGGGAGAACAAGCCATAAAGAAACCACAGAAAACACTGAGCTGCCCTCCCACAACACATCACTTGTAAAGCCTTCACTCCAGCTTTCCAAAAGGCCATTTAGCTTAATAGTCTGTCCCATTTTTCATTTCCTTATGCTACAGGTGCTGGGGGGATGATTTACGAAAGAACAATGGAATGACATTTTACCTGACTTTGGAAATTAATTCCCAGCAGTCTCACGCCTTTTGTGCCTCAGATTTGCCTTCCATAACACGGAATGCATGGTGAGATTCTGTAACAAAACAATAGGACATTTAAAATGAGATAATACATCCAATTTTCCATCCAGCCACCATCTTCTAGAACCATTAGTAAATTGTTTGTATGTCCATATTAGTAATAAAAGATTAATCGACTGATTGAATTTTCAGAAATTTAGGCAAAGGCCAAATGAGTTGGCCTCCATTCTAGTGTAACTAAATGCCAAAAAAATTACATGTACAAAATCCATTATTTAAAAAACACCCTGAAGAAAACACGCCGAGCTGTATAATACATATTTAGACAATCTGTATATTTAAACCCCGTAAGAACCTACACGATTTGATTTACATGAAATAGAATGAATGAAAAAAGGGGAAAACCAGATAAATCTGCATCTCAGTTTGGCTGTTACTGTTCTTATTTCCACTGATCATGACAGGTCATTAAATGAAGGTCAGATCCTTGTGCAAGAGTTTGTTGGCTTCTTCAGGGTCTTAAAACTTGTGAGGCGTGAAATCAATGACAAATTTTAGGGCAGTATTAGTGTTGTGAAATGGAGAGCTTCCAGTGATTCAGAACATTGTAGGAAATCACCTGTTGGGTGAATGGCCCACAAAATATGATCTATTGCTGAAAATCTCCTTAAACACTCAGCCATTGGAGGAAATGAGCTTTAAGTGGGACTTCTGCCGTAGAACTTCTACTTTGATGAATTTGTCATGCTTGGTAGGTAGTGATATTCAACTAATAGCTTTAATAACCTCACTATTTACAGGCAATTACCCCCGTGAAGGAGCTGGGATGGGATGAAAACATCTGTTTCCTTCTGGAATCCGTGCACATCTGCCCTTAAACAAGGTGAAAATTCGGTGTGAGAACTCTTAAGGACTGAACTGCTGGGGTTTTTCTGCAGTGCTACCTTCTCTGCAATTAGATAACAGCTTAAAATCTGATTACCGAGTTTTTTCCCTCTCAGAATGCACAGGCACAAGCAAACTCTCCGTTGAGAGCTGATTTGATGCCAGTTAAATATTGAGGTAGTCCTCTGAAGGCACTGGAAATCAAATACCCGAAACATCTTGTGCAGAGTGAGAATTTCCATGTTTCTGAACGTGTCTTTCCCTGCCATTCCCAGCGGAGGTTCTCACTGTTGCTTTACCCAAAGCCCTTTAAAGCTGTTAGCGAGTTCAGAGTTTCACTGGGACGTTCTCTCAGGCAGGGGAATCCTCTTGATGTGCTGGTTATGCTGGTGAAGAGAAAATACAACTCTGTGAGCAGTTTTGTACCTGAGAGAGGTGATCTGACAGAGGTTCCCTCACAGCAAGATCCTTTTTTCCTTCCAGCAGAGACCAAACTGGCGGCTGGAAGGATTTGAAACGTGGGGGAGCTGAGGAATCTGAACACCTCTGGCAGCTCTGGATTCACAGCAATATTCCTAAAGGTCCTGGGGTCCCTTTGCCTTGGTGTCCCCTTCCAGACAGTGTTACAGAGTTTTCCCCTCCCTTTTCATTCCCTTTTTCGAACCAAATTTGTGTTTATAGCCCCATTTGCTTTCCCTGCCATGCTGTCTGTCACTCGTGTGGAATATGGGTTTTGCACACTTGCCAAATAGTTTTGTTGCTTGGCTGGCAGGAGAATTTGCCTCTCCGCATCGTAATGGGCACGTCTGGCTAACGGGCCCTTTGTCTGGGGCCTCCTGCATAGTCAGGGCTGCTCCTTTGCCACCAGCCTGACCCAGGCAGCAAATATGAAAAGGAATTGTAAATATGCCCTGTTCTCACCGGGACACCAGCTGAAGCAAGATTCAGCTTCCTGGGATAAACTGGTGCTCTGCTGCTCTTCAACTTCCCAGCAGTTTCCAGCCACTCTTATTCTAGAACAGTTCTGCCCATCACTGATTTTTATGCTTTTGGAGTCACCTTCCTCCATGGTTTGTGTCCTCTTAGAGTACATTTAATATCGACACTGACAGCTCAGACGGTGTGGTGGTTTTGGGATGGCACAGCTGATAACATGGTGTGTGCAGAGCTGGCAGCTCAGCAGCTGGGCTGCTTTTACAGCTAAAACAGAAATTTCTCCCTGTTTGCTGGGGACTGGCAGGTAACACATCTCCCGAATTTGTGCAACAAAGTGGTGACACAGGGAGTAGCAAGTCCAGCTGGTCACTTGGAAAGCCAGGAATTTCCGTGGCCATGTGGATATGACAAGTGTCTTCAGTGCTGGGGCTGCCCGGCTGTTGGGAAGAAAGTGGCTTCATGTATTTTTTGTAATTGTTTTTTTTTCATGTATATATGAAGTATAGATGTTCTTTTTGTTCTGTAGCTGCTTTCCACTGTCAGTGTTTAATAAATTGTCTGAAGGTGGGGAGTCACTTTTTATTTTGGAATACTTGTGCAGATTGCTTGGTTCTGCCTGGAATGGGAGGTTCGGGTGGATAACGAGCCAATTTATTGGCAGGGCAGAAATCAATGGCACACGTACACAGGACTTTCACCAGTTTAATCAGACTATCCAGACTCCTTTTTGAACAGCCCAGTCAAACCAGCACGTTGCAGAAACACACAAACCCTCATTTAAAAGAGTAAGGTCGGAGATCAAACTTTTCCACTGTTTGCAGTGAATCTCCTAAAAACTGAAGCCCCAAAGCTCGCAGAGCAGCCCAGCTGAATAATTCTGCCAGAGAAAACCTGCAAAAGGGGATGTTACAGCACCATCTAGTGCCTCTTCTCCCAGCAATATCGGGAATATTTGAATTTTCCACTCGACTCAAGGATGTAGGTGGGGACGAGGGAGTGCATTGGCTGCTTAGACACTGACAACTTCTTTTCTCAACCAGTGTGGAGAGAGAAGGGAGCTGAGGGATGGAAAGGAGCTTTGGAATTTCACACAGGGAAGATTTTGTCAGCAGAGCTGCTCTTCGTTCCTCTAACTTTATCTTCTTACCAGTCAGCTTTCCTGCTGAGGACAGTCAAGAAGTGGATGCAGGAGAGGGAAAACGGGAGGAAAAGTATTGTGGTCAATAACAAACGGACCAAACGGTGTATTTTGGGGAGGCAGAGTTGTATTTTTGGTAGAGCAATGATCTGTTTAGTGAATGACTGACCGGGGGGAGGCTGGTGTTGGTTTGCAAACTCCATGTGTTGAGAACTGCACCTGTAATCAGGGAACACGCACTCCATCCTTTGCTTTCCTCATCCCGAGCATGACCCAGGATAAAGACTAAATTAACACTAAATTAAATCTGGCCCCCAAATTGGGCATTAACTCTAATTTAGGCTCTGACTATAATTTAAAGACATCCACCAGCTTTTCCTACAGGGCTGCAGTGAAGACACTGAGGATTTGGGTGAAGATTTTTTTTTGAGATAAGCGACTTTTGTTAAGTTCCACATCACCACCAGGACATTTACTAAATGCACTAAGGTGTAATTAATTCTGAGGGTTTTAAATTAAACCGGCTAGAAAACACATGTAACATATAAATATCGATATTTATTATCACAAAAAGCTGTCATTAGCTTGAAGAGTCATTAATGTCACACTTGAATCGCTCCCAGCACAAGGTGTGTTCCCAAATTCAGACTGGGAGCACTGGAAGTTGTTTCCTAGAGGGGCTTCATCCCCGAATTCATCTCCGGTGGCTAGTTAGGAATAATTGCAAAGACGTTCTTGGTTAACCACTGAGCAGTCTGGAGTCAGAGGACGTTAAATCACCTTTCCAAAAGAAAAAGAAACAAAGGGCCCGGGCATGAAGCGCTCTGGGTGCCGCAGGTGCCACCCGGGGCCGCCCTACCCGGGCCGGCCCTGGCCGTGCCCTGTGAGCAGAGGAGGAACCGCGGTCCCGGCCACCCCCGAGCCCTCCCGGCGGAAAGGGCCGACCCTCCCCGGGCACACGGAGCCACCGCCCCGCGCTCGGTGCGAGCCCCGGGGCTGAGCGCGGAGCCCCCGGCCCCGGCCCCGGCCCCGGCTCCGCCCGCCTCCTGCCCCAGCCCCAGGGCTGAGCACGGAGCCCTCGGCCCCGCTCCAGCTCCGGCCCCGGCCCCGGCTCCTCCTCCGCCCGCCTCCTGCCCCCGCCCCGGCGCCTTCCCAGGCTGCTCTCCGGGTAAACAGCGATGGCCGCCNCGAAAAGGAGAAGGGAAGGAAAGGAAACGGAGGAAGGAAGCGGAGGCGGAGAGGAGAAGAGGAAGAGGAAAAGGAAAGGGGAAGGGAGGCGAAGCGAAGGGGAGGCGGGGAGCGCGGTGGGCCGGCGGTGCCGCGGAGCTGCGGGCGCTCCCGGGCGGTGCGAGGCGGCGCAGGACGAGCCTTGGCCCGTGGGGCCGCGGGCTCCTGCGGCCTCTGATCCTGGGCTCCTGCGGCCTCTGTTGCTGGGCTCCTGCGGCCTCTGTCCTGGGCTCCTGCAAATCCGTCGGGGCCGTAAATGTTCCGCTGAGGCCGTAAATGTGCGGTGCGGGAGGGGACACGCGGTCGCGGGTGTTCGGGGCAGCCGCTGGGGTGGAACGCGCGGTGGGGTTCCCACCAGCGTGGGCAAAGCAGGCACTTCTCTGTCTGTGCATTGAGACATCTGTGAAACCGAAAGTCTGAGGAAAAGCTGCGTTGTTTCAGCAAGTCTCTGCTCCATTTAAATGATCTCCAATGAAAATAAGCAGGGAAGCAGAGGTGCTCGGGGCTGGAGAGCGGTGCTGGATCCCATGTGCTGCCCGGTTTATGTGTCACACACACCAGTGCAATTCCTCACCCCGGGAATTATGCATAATTATTGCATAATAACGCGTTTTTCTGCATATGGTGCCTCCACACTGACAGGAGATCGAATGGTTTGGGAAGCAGCTTGTGCTTAACTGGAAAGAAGCATTATTTCAAAATAAGCATACAGGGGAGAAGCGAGCAGGAAATCCTGCCAGGAACCAGTGTCATTTCCCATGGCAGGAAATTCTGTGAGCTCTTTAGGCCTGTATGTTTTAAATAAGAAGAAAATATTTCCTGAATACTTTTAAGAAATACAGCCTTAATATCACCTTAACATGAGCTATTTTCCTGAATGTTTAAGGAAATACAGCCTTAGTATTACCTTAATAAACTATTTCCTGAATATTTTAGGAAACGCAGCTGTAATAAATATATGTATAAAACCTTATATAACCTGTATATATAATCTTAACATGGCATATACATAACCTTGTCCCTCTTCCTTAAATGAGGTTTGTATTTCCTCATTTCTGCACAAAGGCACTGAGAGTGGGTTGGGTTGTGTCAGTGAACCAGCGTGAGGGAAATGTGATTTTTGTCACGCAGGAGAGCCTTCATCGCTCACCTTTCCCTTGTTCCTGTGTGCTGGAGGTGCTGCTAATCCTGGAATTTAAAGATAAATAAAACCCAGTAGCTGGGGGTGTAAAAGCTTCGTCTTGCTGTGCCAGCTGAGAGGGAGGAGGAGAGGGAAGGCGCCGGGGTTCTCTGTGTTTTGGGCTCGCTGGTGCTGCTGCAGTGAAATGAGTCATCGTCCCTCAGCCACACAGCAGCCACTGTGCGCTTTTGGCAACAGCCAGCAAAAGTTTGCAGGGCACAATTCTTTCCAATCAACTGCTGCTAATTCCTTCCGCGTTCAGAAAAACAAGTGGGACGGCCTCTCCCTGTTAAAACTGTTAATGATGGATGCAGCCGGATGGGAGCACGTGGAAAAATCAGAATTAATTTTATTCCCTCCCCCGTCCTGCAGTGATGCCCCAGAAGCAAACAAAAAACTTCCTGTTCTTCTCCTCCATCACACCGAGCAAAATAACGGCTGTATTGGACATCTCAAACATTTTGTAATCGTTCATGGTTAGGGTTGCTAATTGAGTATAAGGAATCTCATATAGACGTGGAGTGTTTGTGACAGTGATTAGGCAGGTGTCTCATTGCTGAAAGGGCTGTAGTTAGGTACAGGACCAAAGAGAGGCTGTAACCTCCTTTCCTGTCCTGCTGGATCATTTCTTGCTGAGATAAATACAATATAGGATGGGTCTGTAAGAGCAGGTTCTGTTAACTAGGAAATATTTAAAAAAACATGAGTGAGGTCAAGCAGAAGTAAGATCAGTGACTAAACATTTTGTGAGAGCATTTAACAAATGTGTCTGGAGGTCAAAGAGGGAAAAAAAGGTTCTCCAAAATCAGCTTTTAATGTCTTCTTCACTGTTCTCTTGTCCTCCCACTCTCAGAAATAGTAAAATTAGTGGTGCTCCCATTTCTGAAGGAAAATTATTTGCTTCTGCAGCATCTTTCTTTTTTGAGATTTCCCTACAGAACTCTCCAGGATGAGAGAATCCCTCCACCTTTTAAATTTTCAGCTCTGGTTTATTTTTAAAGAAGATGTTAATTGCAAAGGCAGGCAACTAGACAGACTATTGTAAAAATATTTTTTTTTCCATCTTGTAATAGCTTTCAAGGTCTAAATGATGTTTTTCAGCAGCACTGGCATTACCCAGCAGCTCTTGGTGTAAGAATCCTGCAGACTGGTTCATGATAACATCTATTTTAGACATAACATGGTGTATAAATAATGCTTGTGTTCAAAGAAATAAAATCGAGTAATGCAGTGACTGATAATTTAATTGTCCTCTTGCCTGAAAATTGCTTTAGCATTGGCTGAGAAATGGGAGGGAAGTAGTAGTTTTTAAACACTATTTTGTATCTGAAATCCCTTGGAGTCTTGTGATTTGCTTCCTTAGGAGTTGCCTTTGCTGGGTTTGTGTTTGGTGTACACCCAGCAGAGGCTGGCAGCAATTAAATTATCTGAAATAGCAGCAAGAGTCTCTGCATGAATACAGAGCTTCCCATTGCTTCTTACTCACTTGCAGTTTGATTGTTGGGGTTTGTGCTGCTGCACTCAGCATCCTACAGGGAATGGAGTTATCTGGCATCCTGGTGTGCAGACAGAAAACCTTTAGAGCTGAGATAAGCAACTACCACTGGAGTGAAAAGCTGAACTGACAGCCTTTGTTTATTATTTTCTTCCAAAGAAAGTTGTTCTTTAGCCTTTCAGAAATAAATCAGCAACTTTTGACCCTTTCTGTAGAATGATGATTTTGCTGTAGCAGCAAGCAGATTCTCCTCCTCAGGTTTATTTCCCTGTGCAAGGCTGCACCTTGGGAATATTGAATGCATTTCCCTGATTCCCAGGTTTTTCTCAGTATCTCAGTCTTTGCTGATGGATTTCTACACAATATTCTGTATGTGCTTATCAGTAGAGAGCGAGGAAGAGGATGACAATGAGATGGAAGTGGAAGACCAGGATAGTAAAGAAGCTGAGAAGCCAAACATCATTAATTTTGATACCAGTTTGCCCACATCACACATGGTATGTTTTTATATCTTGTCCATTAAATATACCCTGAAGGGATTTGAATGGGGTTTGTGTAGTTTTACTGTAATGTTTTTATAAGCCACAAACTTTATTTTATTTTCAGAGAATCATAAGATCATAGAATGGTTTGGGTTGGAAAAGCCTTGAAGGGCATCCAGTTGCACCCCCTGGGCAGGGACACTTTCCACTATCCCAGGGTGCTCCAGCCTGGCCTTGGGCACTGCCAGGGATCCAGGGGCAGCCACAGCTTCTCTGGGCACCCTGTGCCAGGGCCTGCCCACCCTCCCGGGGAGGAATTCCTTCCCAACATCCCACCCAACCCTGCCCTCTGGCAGTGGGAAGCCATTCCCTGTGTCCTGACACTCCATCTCTTGTGAAGAGTCTCTGTCCATCCTTCCCGTAGCTCCTTCAGGCACTGGAAGGCCACGGTTAGATCACCCTGGAGCCTTCCTTCTCCCGGTGAACAACCGCAGCTGTCCCAGCCTTTCCTCCCAGCAGAGCAGCTCCATCCCCGCGGTCACCGTGGTGTCCGTGTCCGTGCTGAGCACCGGCCCCTTCCCTGACTGTCGCCTCCTTGCCTGGCAGTACCTGGGCTCGGACATGGAGGAGTTCCACGGGAGGACGGTGCACGACGACGACAGCTGCCAGGTGATCCCGGTGCTGCCGCGGGTGATGGTGATGCTGATCCCCGGGCAGACGCTGCCGCTGCAGCTCTTCCGCCCCCAAGAGGTTAGCATGGTGCGGAATTTAATTCAGAAAGACAGAACCTTTGCTGTCCTTGCATACAGGTAAAAGCCTCGGGTGGGTTGCTGGTGTGTGCAGCATGTTTTTAGCACGGTTTCTGTCGATGCTAAAGCACAAGCAGATGGTTGCATCAGTTCTGTGCTCGATAACGAGTTGAAATTGTTTAACAAAAATTGTTTTCTGCTATGTAATGGCAGTGTAGGTGCTTGACAGCACCACGTGTTTGTGTGGAGAAACAGCAAGTGCTGATCTGCTTCCTTGTTTGAGCATCCTCTTCATTTCAGTAACTGTTTGTTCCATCTTGTTAAGGAATAAGCCTTGACCTGAAATGGAAAAGTCACATTCTTGTTTTGAGAGCTGCATTGTTGCTTGTTTTGTGTGTGAATTAACAAGCGCTGGCAAATGTTTCACAGTAGAGTTGAGAGACAGGAGGTGATAGAAACGTGGAAAAGAGGAAGGCTGATCGGTGCCAGAAGAAGCTGGGAATGTTCCTCCCTCTTCCCCCTGCAATTTACTATGGATTAATTGTGTGGGAGGTGGGAACAGTCCCTGTTATAAAGTCAATCCAAAGAATGTTGGTACTTTCAGTGTCTGCATTTGAAATGCTGACACACTGGTGATCCCTGTGCTCCCAGAATTGTCACCTCTAGACCCTAAAATAAAACCAAGTCAGCCGGCAAAAAAACCCCAACCAAACAAAACAGCAGAAGTTGCTTTATAATGGAAAAATTATTATTATGATTAATTGAATGTATTTTACCAAAAATTGCTTTTTTGATCAGATTAATCGTGCACAGTGCAAGCAGACTGGAGTCTGAATGAGCAGTGCTGTTTGTGGGGGGGTGATAATTAATGTAATTCATCTTTAATTCTGTTACTTTTAGCAATGCACATGAGAGGGAAGCACATTTTGGAACGACAGCAGAGATCTATGCCTACAGAGAAGAGCAGGAATACGGAGTTGAAACAGTCAAGGTGAAAGCAATAGGAAGACAGAGGTTCAAGGTGCTTGAAATACGAACACAGTCAGATGGGTAAGAAGATTATGCAGTTAATTCTATACTCAAGTCAACTTTGATAGGAGTATTCTGTTAGTTTCTGGTTCTTTTCCATATTCCAGTCCTGTGATACTTAGAGGCTCTTCTGACTAGTTTTAACATATTATGTAATGAATGCCTTTTTCCATTTCTAAAAGTGATTAAGATCCTGAACATCCAGTGAGAATCTGCTGAGTCTTCCCTCATTTTCAAGTCTTTGACATCGTGCCCTGCAGTGTCACTGGCCAGAGGTCCAGGCTCCAGCACTGAGCTGGGCTCATGTGACAATTCTTAGCACAATTGCTAGAGGTTCTGTTATCTTTTCTGCAAGGCTTGGGAAGCATTACTCCAAATCTGCAAATCTAGAGCTGCTCACCTGCATCCTGCAGTTCAGCACAGTGGCATTGCTTTAGAAAGAGGCCTGGGAGCAGCATTTCCACAGTTTTAGGACCTGCAGCTGAAGAAATGAAGAACACCTGTGCTGTTTGCTCCCTAACATTTGGTTACAAATAACAGACTCCAAATGGTACAGCTCAGGAAAAGCCCTGCTTGGACACACGGTGGCAGTGCTTGGACAGCTGCAGTAACAGCAGCTTTGTTACTGGGAATTCAGAGCTCCTTAGAAAGGGGAACATTTCCATAATTCTTGGTGTTCCTGATTCCTGAGTGCTTGTGGCACAACATCATTTTATATTTCATTGTAACTTCCCAGCTCAGTGTTGTCCCTGTAATAAAACTGGCAATCTGTAGTGACACACACCTCAGTATTTCAGGATTTTTGCTGCATAATCCTGATAAATCATGAAGTCTTTCCAGCTGGACAGCATTCTTAGTAGCCACATAACGTATGCTGAGGTCTTTGTGGAAGAGGTGACCTTTGATGCTGGGATATTAAAATCTGATCAGAGTCTGTGTCCTATTTCTGCTGATTCTGACCTCTAGCTGAGCTCAGAAGCTTTTGTGGTTTGAAGATAGCAAACTGCATTTCAGCTGAACTGAGGCACTGAGATGGAAGAGCTGACTATTTATACCAAAAGTAACTTGAGGAGACAAAAATCTAAATCTGTGGTGCTAAGATTGTGGAACATTCTGCTGTGCTGCTTCTGCCAGTCTGTCTGCATTTCTGTCCACCACAATCCCAACAGATCCGTCGTGCTCTAAAATAAAAAGAAGTTCAGATGGAATGGGTTGTTGTTGAAATTCTCTGGTGCTGTGGAGTGATTAATCCATTGCACCAGCCTGTGTTGCCAGAAGCAATAAAATCCATTTTTTTAAATGCGTGTATTTAAAAAAACATTTAAAAAATATGTGTACACCTCATCTTTTTGTTTCCTTTCTCAGAATCCAGCAGGCTAAGGTGCAAATCCTCCCTGAGCGAGTGCTGCCTCCCACCATGTCAGCAGTGCAGCTGCAGTCTCTCAGCAGGTGCCACGTGATTCCCTGTTCCAAACCCACCTCCTGGCAGGACAGAGCCATCCGGCAGTGGTGGCACAAGTACCAAAAGGTGACGAGTTGTTCTGTGGCTTTGGTTATTTTGGTTTTGTATTTTTCGTTTTGATTTCTGATGGCATCTTGAGAATCTGTATCGAATTCCATCTGTAGGGGAGGAGGCACAACAGGGAAGGCAGATTCCAACCTCCTGCTTTTCATGGAATCACACAGTGGTTTGGGTTGGGAAGGTCCTTAAGGCCCATCCATTCCACCTTCCACTATTCCCAGGTTGCTCCAAGCCCTGTCCAGCCTGGCCTGGGGCACTTCCAGGGTTGGGGAGTCCACAGCCTCTCTGGGAACCCTGTGCCAGTTTATATCTGTATTTATTATTTATGCCACTGTTTTGGTCATTGACACAGAGAAGATACCTTGAAATCTTCTGTCTCTGTAGAGATCTTTGGAGCTATCTCCAGAAACTGATACAGAGTCCTGGTAACTCTCCTCATGTTTGGATTTGCTTTTTTCTTCAATGGTTTTGAACTCTTGTACCCTCAGAAACAAATAAACAGAAATAAAATCTATTGATAACAAAGAGCTCTTGATTCTCAGAGCTCCTGACCAAGTTCCTGTGAGTTAATGAGCCCAGAAACACTGGGCTGTGGGGGTGGGAATCCCTTTCCAAGGCTGATTGTGTCAGGTGAAGCTGAAATGAAGTGAAGCCACTGTAGGAAAATCCTGGGATGCAGATCCAGAGCAGGGTAAATGTCCTGTTGGCCTCCATGTCTCTGCTGGTGTAATTGGTAAATGAGGAGAGTTGCCCTCAAGGGGGAGATTAAAACTGAGTTTGTACATATTTGCAGTGCAATATGAGCTCCTCTGTTGAAAAGCAATGTAGTTCTGTTGTGTGCTGCTTTTAGACTTTTATTAACTAAAGCTCTAAATGTCTGTGTTCAGAAATCACTGGAGAGAATTGGTTAATTAAGCAAATGACATTACACTGGTGGAAATTTGGTGGTTCCAGGGACGGCTGGTGGAGACTTAAGAACAGATGCATTGTTAATAGCACTTAAATTTTGAACTGTCTCCGTTTGAGACAGATACCCTTTTGAAAGACATCACATCAGAAGTAGCTCTAATGCAGAGGCAGGTTTTGTGACAAAATCCCTGCATCGTCCTGTTCAGAAGGCTTAGCCCTCAGTGCATCTGAAAATGGCTTTGGAAGCTTCACAGTGAAGTGCTGGTCCTGATGGGGATAATTTCATGTATCTTTCAGTATTCAGGTCTGTCTCCCCTGTTCTGTTTGTTTTAATAAAAACCTGTCCCTAAAATCTGCTTGTGTTGAAGAATAAATATTTGTGGGTTTGGTTTCAGAGGAAGTTCCACTGTGCAAGTTTGACATCTTGGCCCCCCTGGCTCTACTCTCTCTATGATGCTGTAAGTTCACCCTTTAATCAAATAACCTGCAGTGAGTTTTATAGTTGTGATGTCTAAGTATGGGATAACAGAAAAGCTTTGATTTTGTTGGCTCATCATTTCCATTTTAGAGCATTTTATGTTCAGTGTAGTGTGAGAAGATCAGGAAGGGCTTCCCCCTCTGTGTGGATGTTCCCTCCTTCCTAGAGCAAATGTCTGGGAGGGATGGCAGAGATTCTGGTTCCTTCTGTGCTGTCTCAGAGCAGAACCAGTTAAAAGATGTAGGTACAAAGTGATTCTTTCATTATTCTTTAATTAAAAGCTACTGTCCACTTAGGGAAAAGAGCTTACTCTCCATTTTGCTTCCCTTTTGTTTTTTCCCTAAGAGAACAGCAATACCTGTGTATTTAAATTAGGCTTTTCTTCCAACAAAAGGAAACCTTGATGGAAAGAGTCAAGAGGCAGCTCCACGAGTGGGATGAAAACCTCAAAGATGAATCTCTCCCATCAAACCCAGTAGGTACGAGCTTTTATGAACTCACATTTTTAAATTATTTTTTTAATCCCGTAAGAGAACCCAGCTTAGATAATGACCTGTTGTAGAGTAAATAGAAAGAGTTGGTTTTATTTCTCTGTTAATTCTAACAGACCTGCTGCTTTCTCATTTCTAGATTTTTCTTACAGAGTTGCTGCCTGCCTGCCCATTGATGATGCTTTACGTATCCAGTTGCTCAAAATAGGCAGTGCTGTGCAGAGGCTCCGCTGTGAGCTGGATATCATGAACAAAGTGAGTAGTTCTTCTTTATTTGCCATCAAATGGCCAAAAAAATAGGAGTGACTGTTCCAATCTCTTACAGAAATGATGGAATTTCCAGCTGATCCTCCTAGAGGGTGAATTTGGGTGTTCTGTTATTTCTTCAGCAGTTTGCTCAAAAAGAAAATGATGTCTCGGTGCTGGATTATGTTTGGCAGCAAGCAAGAAACATATAATAATTTATAATAATATAATATGTAATAATATTTGTTGGGAATATTTCAGTGTGGCACAGCGGAGTGCAGGAGTCACAGCTCAGGGGGCTCAGAAGCACAAATCCAGGTTTTAAGAGCACTGGCCCTGTCCCTGGGTGCAGCATTTTATTCCAAAATCCTGTGGATCATTTTTGGAGTAATTTCCCAGGCATTACCCTTAAAAAGAAGTACAAGTAATGCACGTCCTGAAAGTTAATGGGAGTGTTCTGCTGAGCTGATTTAAATGCTGCTTTTCTGGGCAGTGTCAGTGATGAATTGTTCAGTTCTACTTTGTAGAAACTGTAGAAGATGGATTAATCTGTTAAAATCTCCAGGAGAGAGATTAATATGTTTTACCTATTTTTGTGAGGAAATGAAACCCATTGATCTACAGTACCCTCAAATTTAAGAAAGACTTAATGATTGCATTTGTCTCATCTGCCTTTTCTGTGCTGTATTGCAGAAGAGCAAAGGTTGTTTTTTCTAAATTAGCCTTTAGAGACCTTCAAAGGTCGGCTCATTTATTATCTTTGTGGAGTCAGATCCAATTCTCTGTGCGTGGATCTTTTTGTGAGGGGAGGATATGAAAATTGTTACGTCTTTTAGATAATAATTAATGTCTAAATAAGTAAAATGCATAGAAAAAATATCCCACATCAGTGACTGCTGCTCAGATAAAACAGTTGGTCCAAAGTCTGTTCTGAGGGAAAGGAAAGACATTTTTATTGTTTCCCACTGCTGACAAACATCTGGCAATTAATGAAATGATCCTCTTTGTTTCTCTTTCCCAGTGTACATCTCTCTGTTGCAAGCAATGCCAAGACACAGAAATAACCACCAAGAATGAAATATTCAGGTGAGTTTATTGCATCTTGGGCAGCTCCTTGGTCAGAAACACGAGCACAGCAAAGCAGATTAAGCTGGGTTATGTCTTCAAACTGCTGGGTTTGCCATATCTCCAATAAAATCTAAGGAAATATTTATAGGGAGTTTATATTTGAGCTTTTTTTTGATAAAAAGGTAGGAAATCTCAGCATTTCCAGGTTTATTGGAAGAGAAATTGCTGTTGTGCCACACCCCCAGCACCTTGCACTGAGCAATTTGAATTGTAAATGTGTCCCATAAAGACTTTTTCATCCTGGTGTTTCTGAATAAAGTTTGAGAACCTGAAGTTTATTTCTCAGCACTTCCTTTACATGCCAACAGGGCTCAACAGCAAATTAAAATGCACTAATTAGGGGGTATAAACAGGCTCCCAGGATGCTGGCAGGCAGGGAAGGCTCCTGTTCATGTCATTAAATGTTTGGATCCCTTTTTTCTTGTAAGAATTTAAGGTTATTCCTGATAAATGGCCCCATTCTCTGTTTGCCCTGTACGATATCTCCCACGTTTAACAACGATTCCATTTCCCAAATCGTTGCTGCTTCTGTCAGCCTTGTCACTGGTTTTAATCTTGATTATCTCCTGCTTTTAATCGTGATTAACTCCCATCAGCCCATCCCCTCTGATAATGGGAAGGTTCAAAGATGGTTTGGCTTCACGAAGACTCCCCCCCAGTTTTTCTTTATCAGTGTGATAAGGAGCTGATGGGGTAATTAAAAGCAATTTCTTATCTTCTAATCAAATAATGGATTGCAGACACCACAATTCCTGCTGTGTCAATATGATGAACTTTAATAGAAGGTGCTGAGAAGTTGGTACAATAAATGAACATTTTTGCATTTTAAAGTTACATTTTCCTTGCTTTTCTTGGAAGTTGCTGTTTAAAATAACACACAGGATGAGTCCATCGTGTGCTTTCCTGCAATCCTAAGGAAATTTAACCAATAATATTTTAAATTAGCATCTATTTTGTTTCAATTTTTAATTATATAATTCAGGGTACTTTTGTTTCCCCTACAAAAAGTCGGTTTTTCGCTCTGGAGAAATACTTCAAGCTTAGCTGGCAGTTTTTCCTCTTTATATTTGCCACCCTCTGGAATTTTTTTTTGATTTTTTCCTCGCCTTCTGACCAAATCCCTCGTGTGTTGTAGCTTGTCCTTGTGTGGGCCCATGGCAGCCTACGTGAATCCCCACGGATACATCCATGAGACCCTCACTGTGTACAAAGCCTGCAACCTGAGCCTCAACGGACGGCCCTCCACGGAGCACAGCTGGTTCCCCGGGTAAGAACAGCGGCATTTTCCTCAGCAAATTACCCAAATTGGCTGTTTCTGGGAGGGTGGAATAGTCAGAATTGAATTTTTTTAGGTACGTGTCATCATTTCGCTCGTGTGAAAAATAAGGAAGTAAATTTAGACTTCTTCAAAATACAGAATAAAATGGAAAAAATCACATAAAATATGGCAGAATTTAATATTTTTGAAGTGGGGAAATATTAAGATTTTAGAACACAGTTTAGAATCTAAACTGTTGAAACCAAGTTGTCTGGGAGTTTCTTTGTAGTTTTATTTAAGGTACTACTGAAATAATTGTTTTCACCCAGCTTTTAGTGCAAATGAAAACCAGAATATATAAATGCATTTAGTCTCCTGAAATACATTTTTATATCTAAAAACGGAATAAATGCTACATGAAATGAAAAATTCATAGCATTTGTATTGATCTGATTATCTTTGATTTTATTTTAATAATAATAATAATAATAATAATAATAATAATAATAATGAGTCTGCCTCTCTGAGACAGTAACAGAATTAAGTGTTAAGATGTAAAAGTTTGCCTAATAATCACAGGTTTTACATCCAGGTTTTTTTTCCTGGAATATCAGATAGAACTGAGAAATGACTTGGAGGAAATCTGGCATTTTTGTCATGTTTTAACATTCCCTGAAGAAAATTTGGGACTTCTAATATCTGGAGTTAATATCGCTCATCATTTTGTGTTTTCTCAGCTCTTTTCTTCTGTGAGGGCTTTGAAATATTCATGTTCTACCTCATAAAACTGTTAGAAAAAAGCTCTGCTGCTGTGGGAAGTGCAGCAGTCCCTGTTATTTGGGGAGCAGGGCAAAAATCACTTTTATTCCCATTAAGTCCCTGACTCTGAGAAGTCTTCTGACCCCATTTAAGGGCTCTCAGCATTTCTCACTGCTGGAACGTTGGGCAGTAAAAAGCTTTGCTTGCGTTCCTCTCTTTGAAGAGGGAAGGGAGGGCTTTGGGGGTGGGATGTTTGTGGGGTTTTCTTCTTTATTTTTTGAAGCTCTGCAGGGTTTTAGGTGGGACCTGGATTCCTGAGGATTCGTTGCAAATCCAGCTGGGGATTGTGACCCAAACCCACTTCGGAGATTGTGACCCAAATCCATCTGAGGATTGTGACTTAAACCCCCTTTGGGGATTGTGACCCAAACCCAGTTTGGGGATTGTGACCCAAACCCACTTTGGGGATTTTTACCCAAATCCATCTGAGGATTGTTACCCAAACCCCCTTTGGGGTTGTTACCCAAACCCACTTTGGGGACTGTGACCCAAACCCACTTTGGAGATTGTGACCCAAACTCAGCTGGAGATTGCTACCCAAACCCAGTTTGGGAATGTTACTCAAACCCACTTTGGGGATTTTTACCCAAATCCATCTGAGGATTGGTACCCAAATTCAGTTTGGGAATGTTACTCAAACCCACTTCGGGGATTTTTACCCAAATCCATCTGAGGATTGTTACCCAAACCCATTTCAGGATTGTTACCCAAACCCATTTCAGGATTGTTACCCAAACCCATTTCAGGATTGCTTCCCAAACCCAGTTCGGGATTGTTCCCTGCTGAAGCCTTTCCCGAACGCCTTTTCCTTCACCGAGGCTTTGCTGTGCCCGTGGCAGGTACGCCTGGACCATCGCCCAGTGCAGGATCTGCGGGAGCCACATGGGCTGGAAGTTCACGGCCACCAGGAAGGAGCTGTCCCCTCCCAAGTTCTGGGGGCTGACGCGCTCGGCGCTGCTGCCCCGCATCCCCGAGGGGGACGAGGAGGACTCGGAGCGCGGCCGCTCGCCGCTGCTGTGCCTGTGACACCCCCGGGGCACCTCCTCCGTGCTGCCGCCGTGCTTCCCCAGCCCAGGAACCCCAGGAACCCCAGGAACCCCAGGAACCCCAGGAACCGTGCTCCATCCCAGCGAAGCAGGCTCACCCGGCTGGGAGTGCGTCCCTGGGCTGTTCCTGGCCGGGGGGTGCCAGGAGACACCAGGAACGAAGGTCCGCGCGGGACACCGGGAAATCTCTGATCCACGCGGACGCACTTGAGACTGGACTTGTGTAATTCCCACTTGCAGTGAAGGAAGGGGGATGGAAACGAAAATCCAACTGCAATGCCAATGGGCAGAGTCTGATTTATGCAATATTCCCGGGATGGTAGATAGCCGTTACCTGCTGTGCAGTGTTTGCCATAACACACTTACAAGTGGTTTGCTGAGAATCCCTGTTTCTAACTCTGTGACGTCCTTCAGGTTTGTTGCTTGTGCTGTTTCTCGGCTCTTTGCTGAACAGAGAAGCGGCCTGAGAGTTTCTGAGTGCTGGAGGCAGTGCTGGAATGAGCAAAAGCTGGAATTGCAGCTGCCTCCCAGGATGGAGCCCGTGGGAAGTGTCTGTTCCTTACAAGTTGTCTCATCTGTTTAGTCCATTTGACTTTAGAAGTCTTAAATTTTAAGCTGTTGATAAGAAGTGCACAGGTCAGTCCCAGAGGGCAAACAGCATTGTCATGTTCTGTTCAGTGTGCTTCAATTGCTTCCCCAAATTATTCCTGGTTAATTTACCTGTGTAGGTGTCCAGGGGTTTGGGAAGGACTCTAAACCACCCCACTGAGGTGATTTTTAAGTAGTACTTGTTGTGAAAAGGGGAAGGAAAAATCTCTTTTAATTATTTTTTGTTTTAACTTTCAGATCATAAAGTAAAATTTCACATTATCACCTTACGAAGAGCAAAAGTTTCTAAATAAAACAGAAATAAAGGCAGTGCTTTTTTTTGTGGGGAGGTTTCTTGGTAGATTTTTGGTTTGGTTTGGTTTTTATTTTGTCTGTGCTCCAGAAATCGGGTGCCAAACTGAGGCAGCTTTTGCCACTGATGTATTGGTTTTTTTTCCTCTCAGAATGCACTTTGGTGATGGAAATGGAGATTTTTTTCAGTGTTTGTGCACATAAACACTTGTTTTCCTTGTGAAGCTTTTATCATTCACTCTTTATTTCTTCACAGTGGTGTAAAACTAATTAAGTTTAAGACATGAGCCACTGGCTGCTTGTTCTCTGTCAGGCTCCAGGCAGGTGTGGCAAGGACAGGTCACTTCAGCCAAGGCCAAGCCTGGCACACCAGGAGCTGATTCCCAGGGCAGCGTGGTACCTGCAGCTGGAAAAACACCCCAAAAACATGGACTTGCTGCTGGGTATTTGTCATGCCAGGTATGTAAAATTTAACGATTGTGTAACTCAGGTTTAGTTCTTTGAAGCTTTCTACCTCCGTGCTGCTTCTGCTCCCCTCAGACACCTTTAATTCCGTGCTCAGTTCCACGTGCAGTGCCCTGGCTTGGCGGTGAACAGGAAAAGCAATACTTGGGATGTGGCTCTGAGCAAACAGAGGGTGAACGATGGCTCATTTTCTTGCAGAAAACCTTCTGGGTGTTGATGCTGATTGATTATCAGCTTGGAAAGCCAAGCACTGCTGTGAGAGGGGGGCTCTGAGTGCTCTGTTTGGGAATCCTCTGGAACCAGGCCTGGCTCTCCCTCAGCCCTGCACACACAGCACCTCTGGGCTGTACCTTTGGGTTATTTTGTTACTTTCCCCCTCAAAGTCCCTCATATCTGTTGTTCCTGTGACCCCTCAGTGGGGCTTGGTGTGAGCATTCACTGAGGGGAATTTCACTGAACTTCTAAAGGCTCAGTTCTTCGGGGTTTTGGCTGAGTCTTTTGGATTCTCAACTAAAAATGGCAGTCCAAAATAGGCATATCTTTGGTGTTTTGTCTGTGTAGTCAAATGTAAATTAATATAATCGAGGTAAGTGAGACGTAAATTAACACTAATTAAATTTTATTGTTGATGATGCTGTTCTGTGTGCTTAACCTGTGCAGTGCTTGCCATGTCCAAGTCCATGACGCTTTCCAGGCTGAATCCCGTGGTGGTGAATCCAGTCCTTGCAGGGATCCCTGGGAGGGATCACAGTGTCCAGCGCTCCAGGCTCTGGAGTTGGGGATGGTTCCATACACTGGTTCATATTTTCCATGCTTTTCTCTGTTTTGGAGAGAAAACTCTTGGTGGGAATTACGGAAAATTTGGAACATCAGTATGGAAAAATACAGACAGCAGCTGCTTAGGAGAGCTAATCAAAGGAAACCAGTTTTAATGGATATTTACTACATTTACCCCATTCACCGGCGGAGTAGCTTCATGCAGGAATGAATTAATCCAGTGGGCAGGACTGAGGAATCACAGGATTTACAGCATTTCCAAGCCACCCTTGCAGCATCACCACCACCCCCAGTCAGAGCCTGTAACGTTGCAAGTTTTGATTTATTTTAGTTTCACTTTCACAGATAGGTAGAACCACTTGCACACTGGGTCTGAAACATTTCAGATACTCATTTGTTTTTTATTAATGCTCTTTTTGGGTGTGCTGCAGTTCCTTTGTTCCTCTCTTTGTCACCTTTAATTGCTCTGTAAACTGCTCCAGGGGTAGCCCAGTCTCTGCTTTAACTCTTCCTTCTCTCTGCCTTTTGGGACAACTTTTCTGACAAATCTTGTGGCTTGCAAATATTTGCAAAGAATAAAATTCAATTTGTTTCAAAACTCACCTGGTTTTGCTGATTGTTGGGGTGGGAAATGTTTGGGGTGGCTGCAAAAAGTGAAAGTTTCACTTCCAAGTCTGGGCTGGCTCGACTGGCCCAGGACAGAGAAGGTGAGGAATGACATGGGAGAGAGGGGAGGTTGTCAGGTAATTAAAACCCATTGTGAATATCATTTAATTAATTAAGTAATCTGTGGGAGAACTTTACCTGACCACTCGTGTATGAAACTGCTTCATCTCTTCTCTCCCCCTTTGCTATTTAAATAGTCCATACTCTATAAAGAGGTGTTTATTTAAACCCAGCATTTTTCCAGATCCCAAACTGGCACTGCTTGCCTAAAATATGTGAAGATTTTTGATTTCATGCCTTTCATTTTGCTAGGGGTTAATTTTAGTGGAAGATAAACAGAGATGCTCAACAGACCAGTGGGAAACCTCAAGCACGAGCTGATCTTTGAAGGAGGTGTTGGAACACAGGTGCTCCCTACACTGAATTCCCAGCAGGGCTGTTCATTAAGGAGCTTGTGGAATAATCTGGTTTTTCTTGAGCTCTGGAGAGTTGCAGCAGGACCCCCTCTATTATCAGTGAGGGATGGAGGAAACGGGGGCTTCCCCCTGCTTTTAGTGACCAGCTTGGCCAAATAATCTCCAATTAAACCCGTCAATTTCTACTTACTAATAATTCAGCTGGCTTTGAAATGATTGATTTAATAGTGTACTCTACAGCAGCTGTAACTTTCTGTACTGTGTAGTAAATAATTCTGATTAAAGTCTCTTCAGTCTAATCATTACCAGCATCCATTTAAATAAATCCTTCCTTGCTGTTCATGTGCATGATTTGGGTTGTCATCCTTCATCCTGGGGGACAGAGGTGTGCAGAGGTTCCCTGGCACCTGAACAATCCTTTAGGCATAAACCAGGGATTAAATGTGGGACCAGCATTGATCCAGGCACACCCAGCCCCTCTGAGGGCTGGCAAACACCTGGAAATTGAAGCTCTGCTCTCATGGGAGGATCCCCCTGCTAAACTTTGTCCAAAGTATCCATTTGGTCCGTGCCAAGATTATAAATTTCAAGCTTTTGTCCTTAAAAATCCTCTCTCCAAGGGGAGTTGGACCCTGACAGCAATTTTGGATAAGGTTAAGAGTTAATATTTTACCACCTCCACAGCCATTGCCCTAAAGCTGCACTTTGGTGAAATCTTCTTTAAAGGACTCTCCACAGCCCAGAATTTTGTCACTCTCCCTCCCAAGACTGCAGCGGTTCCATAAATTACACAAAGGAGGCTTCAATTTAATCACCTCATTAAATTAAGCACCATCCTGTTCTTGTGAGATTTGCCTGACTAACAAACAGCACTTTCCCTCTTCCCTTGCTGCCTCCCACAAATTCCCAACACCTTCCAGAGAATTTATTTAAAGTACTGGACATCCCAGGAAATCAAAAGCAGCTGGGAAGTTGTGTGAAAGCCCAAAATGCTGATTTTTTTTTTTTTTTTTTTCGGCATTGCTCCAGTGTTGCCATCTAGTGTTGCAAAAGGATATCCAAGGAGAGTGAAATCCAAAGGAGTTTATTCGTGACCATGGTTCTGGAGGAAAACGTCAACCTGCGACAAGATTTGTGCACACAAGAGCTGCTCTCAGATTTTTGAACAGCACACCAAAAACCCCAGGGATAGGAAGACATTCGTAAAGAGCAGGAATAGCTCTGCTCCAAACCCCCAAATTCCCAAGACAAGGAGCTGAATCTCCCCTCGTTAATTTTAATTAACATTAATAGTTCATCTCACACCTGAAATTGAAAATACACCATAGACCCTTCACCAGCTTGCTTGATTTACTCACTCAGTGATAAGTTACTGAAAAGCTACTGGAAGTTCATGATACTCACTCAGCCAAGTCATCCTTTTAACCTAAAACTGATTCTGGAATTCTGGAAAATAAAAATCCTCCTAGAAAACAGCCTGGTAATCCATGGTAAGGCTGTTTGGAGTGAGCATTTCCATCTGTTATCCAGCTTTAAGTACAAAAAGAGTTAAGGTACAGCCCATTATTTCCAGACATTCTCCTAGACACATAAAAAACCCTCCATGATTTTATCTAGAGGATGCAAACAACCTTTTGGGGAGGATTTTGGGTTTTTTTTTTGGCTATAGAAAGTCAGAAGGAGAAAAATCTTGCCGTCACCTCTCGTGCCCTAAGTCATGATAAAACAGTAAATATTTATCCCTAAATACAGCAAAGAGAGGTTGAGAAGGTGGAATTTGGCAAACAGTGTTTTACATTATTACAAAATGAAACCTCTCCTTGCACAAGTTAGGAATTAGCAATGAAAATGTTAAATGTGACAAATGCTCCACGGGCTGGGAGAGGCTCAGTCTGCTGGGAGCTCAGTTCCACTCGGATCAGGGCACAAACAGTCCTGGTATTATTCACTTTACAGCTTCTTCAGGCAGCTCAGCAGTTCCTCTTTATCCATGTGGTATCCACTCTTCTTCCACTCATCCCTGAGCTGCTGCAGCGCTGTCCCAATTTCCTTCCCCGAGGACACCCCCATCTTCCGGAGATCGTGGCCACTCACGGGGAAGGAGGGCACAGTCCATTCCTGCATTTCTCTCAAAAGCTGCTCCTCTCCTTGGTACTTCAGCAGCTCAAAGATCTTGGAGTTGGTGTTAGCTTCCCTAGACTGGGAGAAAAAAGGAAAAAAAAGAGGGTTCACTCTGAAACAGCAGAAGCAGCTCCAAGCGTGCTCAGCGTTGGGCTGTTCCCATTATTACTCCTTGTTAGGCAAGATCTTGGACGAGCTGGGACTATGGATGCAAGGTTCTGCCTCACAGGTGGTAAAACTGAGCCTTGGAGGCTGTGGGAGATCCTTGGAGACTCCCTGAATCCCAGGTAACAGCTGTAACCCTTACCCATCAGCTTTCCTGGGGGAAGGAGGAGACAGGAGACGGGCCTGGGCAAGGGGAGTGGTTCTTGCCCTCAGTCTCAGTGCTGCTCTGAAAGTGCAGAATTCACCTGGCAATGGCTTCACTTCGCTGTGCAAGAACATCCCAGGTTGCCTAAGGAGCAGTGGGCCTTGGGAAGAACACCAGGAATTGCACTGACTTTCCATTCACAATTCAGAGCTGAATTTCACAGAAAAAAAAGCCAAATTCTCCTGAGGTCCAGCTCCTGTTTCGTACTTCAACAAGACAGCACAGCAAACTGCCAGGTAAGGTCACAAGAAACCAAATGTGACATTTTTCACCCTGACTTTTAAATCAGTCCAAAAATTGCTACAGAGCACAGGGTGCTCAGAACTGCTAAAATCCAGTGGGTTTGGTTTTCATAAATGTCTTAAAAATGAATTCAGTTCACTGTGAAGCCCCACATGAAGCAATCTGAACTACACTCACATCCATCAGGAAGTCCTGGTATGGTCTGAGTGGTTCTGGCCCCTGGTCTTTGGTTAACTCCTGCCTGTGCTTCACCAAGAAAAGGCCAAGGTTTTTTTCTTCCTTGGAGATTTTCAGCCTCAGGTCCAGGTTTGTGACATCATCCTTCACCTTGAACAAGGATGTCAGGACAGTCATGGGTTTTGGAGACAGATTTTGGATGTTTTTTGTGACTCTGGCAAATTCCTCTAAATTCCCATCAAGTGGTAGCCCTAAAAACACACCAAAAAAGTGCAAAAAAAGTGTTAATAAGAATAGTGGTTGTCAACACAGGAAAAAAAAAATCTAGTTTCTGTGTAAACCCAAGTTTGATCTCACTGTGCCACAAAACTCTGTCTGTATAAGATACAGGAGTAGGAAACCAAACTTCATTTCACTTTACCTATGTACTGGGCAATGTCCAGCTCATACATGAGCTGAACCAAATGACTGACGTGGTTTCCAAGAAGAATTTTTTTCAGTTCCACCCAAATCCTTTCTCCTGATATTCCAGCCAAGCCTTTGGCATTTTCTTTGATTGCTTGCAGTGTGTTAGGTTCATGATCTCCGGGTTTCTCTGAGATTCTTCCATAAAATCTGCCAAATAAAACCCCTGGATGTTAGATTAGAAAACCACTCCACTTACAATCATAAAATCATTTAGGTTGGCAAGGAAATATGACAAGTACAACTCTTTTTACATCACTGGTCTCTTTTATGCATGTTTCTGAAGCCTTCTACAGTTTATTTATCAAGGAAAGGCAAAACCTCTTACCTGAAATATCTCAAGATTCGTAAATAATCCTCCTGTATTCTCTCAGCTGCCTTCCCCACAAATCTGATTTTCTTGTTTTTCAAGTCTTCATAGCCATTAAAGAAATCATAGAGCGTCCCATCCAAACCTAGAAAAAATGGAAAAATAGAAGAATACGAATTTACAAATGTGGCTGACACGATGAAACCCTCTCCCTGGGAAATCTGGAGGAGAAGTTGTGTGATTTGACCTGGTCTGTGAGATCATCTCACGTATTTCTACAGACCTTTGACACAGAGACAGAATTCACTGGCAAAACTCAAACTTCACTGCTTCATCTACATAACTGTATTTCAAATTTACCTAAAAACATGGAGTTGACAGTGAGATCCCTCCTCTCAGCATCCTTGTGCCAGTCAGTGGTGAACTCCACCTCTGCGTGCCGTCCATCGGTGACAACATCTATTCGGAGAGTGGTAATTTCAAAATTCTGTTCATGGAGCTGCAAATCCCACAGACATCGTTACTTCAGCACAACCACGAAATGAAATGAAATGAAATGAAATGAAATGAAATGCAAAAGCTGCTCATTTTTCCAGCCCTGTGTGCAGTCAGTGGACACGTGCACAGCAACGTGTGCCACGTTTTCGTGCAGAGCTGACAATCGAGAAATAGGAACTTCTGAAAATAATCTTTACATTAATTATTTTCTACAGAGCCTGCAGAAATCTTCCTGCAGGAGATGGACTAAGAGCAAGGCAGAGGAAACAGAACTTGAGAGGAAATCAGGAGCAGGAAATATGATGACCATATGTGGGCAGCCTACATTATCTTTTCTGGTGATGTCACAGCAGCATTATAATATGATAATTACTTGAATTCTACAATCAATAATCAAAAAAATCACTTTTTTGATTAAAAAAGCAGGGTCTCATTTAAACTCTTGCTGTGATACTTTAACAAATAATGAGCAAATTTTCTCCTGGACACACTGCACATTAACAGACAGGTGGAAAAGATCCAAACAAATTCCAAACCAACCCTGGCAGTGATGGTTCCGTGCTTTTCTCCTTTGTTATTGATCAGACGAACCCCAGCTGCTGTGAACATTTCCTTCATCTCTGCTGGTGTAGCCGTGGTGGCAAAATCGATGTCTTGTGGTGTCACTCCGCTCAGCAGATCCCTCACGGCCCCTCCTGCTATTCTCAGCTCATAGTTCTTCTTTTTGAACAGTTCTAGGAAGGAAAGGAAAACCAAACGGCAATAAACCCAAGGCACAGTCAGCCATAACCTGCCTTCTCACAAGATTAAAGTCACAGATGTAGGAATACACACTCAAATATGCGGGGAGCAGCTAATACCTCACAGCTCCATGCAAAATGCACTAATTCGTGGCACAGTGAGCACCCACAGGTATTTTCCCCTGTCATTCTGACTTATTTTTCTGAAGCTTTTCTGATAACCTAACTATTGGCAGGTCGCTAACTGGTCCTGGGGACTCTGGGCTGGGGATCACTCTGAACAGTCCGAGGCTGACAAGGGAAAAGAAATCAGATTATTTATTGCAAAGAACAGTCAGCCGTGAACCCAAATTTCTGCAGGAACAACAGAGCACCATGGAATCGGCCTACAAAGGGGAAAAAGAGCTCTGACATGTCCCTGGAGACAGGCTGAGGGTGTTCGGCCTGGAGAAGGCTTTGGGAGCAGAAAAATGCTTGGAGGGACTTTTCACCAGGGCATGGAGTGACAGCACAAGGGGGAACGGCCCTAAGGTGAGGGAGGGTACGTTCAGGAGGGAGGTTTCCCTGTGAGGTGGGGAGGGACTGGAATGGAATTCCCAGAGCAGCTGGGGCTGCCCCTGGATCCCTGGCAGTGCCCAAGGCCAGGCTGGATGGGGCTGGGAGCAGCCTGGGACAGTGGAAGGTGTCCCTGCCGTGGCAGGGATGGCACTGGATGGGCTTTAAGGTCCCTCTGAACCCCAACCACCCCGGGGCTGCGCTCAGGGCCATTCTCCGGGCCTCCCCTCCCGGCACTCACCGGCCACGCTGCGGAGCCCCGGCGTGAAGAGCGCCTGGAACTGCGGCGCCTGCAGCCTCATGGCGCCGCTCCCGCCGTGCCGCC
>VZTF01001237.1:788134-819483 GCA_013397755.1 Cnemophilus loriae
GCTCCGCCCCCGCTCCCTCAGCGGGACCGCCCCGCTTGCGCTCAGCCGGGAGTGATTTATTGAAAAAAGAAAAAACTCAATAAAAAAAGTATAAAAGCTTTACCGTGGCTTCGTTTCGGTTTAGAGAGAAGGAGTTACAAGGGGAAAACGAGTTGTAGCAGGAGGGAAAATACGTCGTTTGGTAATGGCAAAATAACACAATTATAATAATAATAATAATAATAATAATTAATAATAGCCCCGATGAGAAGGAACTCGGTAGCATTTAAATGTTCGAATCGTAGAATCACGAAGTCATCATTTTGGAAAAGCCCTCCGAGACCATCGAGTGCAGCTGCTCCCCAGCACTGCCAGGCTCAGCACCAAACCCCGTCCCCAAGTGCCACATCCACACCGCTTTAAATCCCTCCAGGGATGGGGACTCCACCACTGACCCCAAAACCCCATCCTCTTCTGCGAAGGTCCTGTTCATCTTATCAGTGATGATTGATTATTTACAGCTACTAATGTGCAGTTGTTAATGTCTAAACGCAGTTGAGATCTTGCCCACGTTGATCCACACCTGTTTTCACCAGTTTGGCAGGAGCTTTCTTAATTCTAGCCTGAGCCCCAAAGCACTCGTCCCTCCCAGCCAGTGTCACCTGTACGTTAATAACTTGGATTCCAGGTTGTTAATGAGGGTGACTCATTAGCCTTCTTCTCGTCCTTCCTATAACTCCATCGCATACGGCCCCACTTTCTGCAGGGTCTTCCCTTGGGTTGGATTCTGTTCCCTCTCCAGTTTGTGAGCCCGCGTTACCATCACAGAATCATGGGATGGCTTGGGCTGGAAGGAGCCTTAAAGATCGTCTTGTTCCAACCCCATGCCACGGGCAGGGACACCTTCCACGAGCCCCATCCAACCTTGAGCACTTCCAGGGACGGGGCACCCCCAGCTTCTCTGGGAATAGAGACGTTCTGACCCTATAGATCACAGCTCAAAGCTCTCAGCACAGTATTAGGAAGCTGGTTTTGCTCTGGTAACTTCTCAAAATGCTACTGGTGTCTGCATGGCCGTATGGCCAGAGCTTTGGACAAGATGGCATAAAATAAAACTGGACAAAACATGCACAGTTTTCCAGCAATGTCTGGGTTTGATTTTCTAGGGGAAGAACAAATTGAGATATCAGCAGTGTGACTGTAGGGTATTTCTTTGCAGTCAGTCAGCACATTCCTTGAATTCCAGCACTTCTTGAAAAGTCACTAGAGAACTCTCAGACCATTGTATATAAATAACCCTCACTAAATAAAATAAACCCATTTCTGGGCTGAACCGTGCTTGTCTGGAGCCTTCCACCCTGTGGTTAAATCCGCAGTTCCCTTTTTCAAGGCGTGCTTATCTCGCTTGCCCTCTGCCGTCCCTTCTGAGGTACCAATCCCGTTGGTACTTGAAAGGCAGCAGTTATCAAAGAGACCCACGGGGAGAGCACCCAGAGAATGGGGAGCAGACAGGGCTGACTCTTCACAGGACTTTGAGATCCACAGGTAACCTCCCGGGGTGTCTGGCGTGCCTCGGGTCTGCCTTGTGCTCGCTTTGAAGACTGCCAAGGTCCTGCTTTTCAAAGTCAGTTTACACTGGGAAAAGCACCTGGAATCTGCTGCTTCTTGGTTGCTCGTGAGGTATCGGGACACGTCAGCTGTAAGGGAGAAAGTCATTAAGTTTAGGAGGCTGGTTTTTGTGCTTTGGATTTCTCCTGTCCTTCTAAAAGGAAAATATTCCTGCACAATGGGAATATCCCCTTTACCATCTGCTTATTGCTTTTTACCTATATAACCAAAACATAATATAATCAAAACTTTGTCCTGAAAACTCACTATATCCATTTTTGTGAGGCGCATAATCCTCTTGTAGACTTCTCGTTACCATCTTTACTTGCATACACTTATTTTGATTCTCTTTTCAGCAATTTCTCCCTTGAAACAGGGTACCACAGACTGCAGTTTGTTCTTAGGGGTTGTGGTCTTACAGAGCTACAGAAATGCAGCTTCCAAAAGCTGTGCTTTCAATCTTAGTCTGGCAGCAAGAAAAAGAAAAATAGCGTTTTGGAAAACAAAGCAAGAAAAAATAAACTGAAAAGAACAGGATAATAATTGTAATAATACCAATATTCCAATTGGGACTAACTCCAAAAAGGACTAATCTGCATTACAGTAACGTTTTATATCCAGTGCCAGTTCAGTAACGTGCTGCTCAGAAAATGTAAGATCTAATACATGCAAGCTTTTAGGCAGCAAAAGAAAAAGAAGATCTTTAGGATCCCTTTGAAAGTATAGGGGAAAGAAAAATCAGAACCTTTAACTTTTTGTGGACAAATTAAAAAAAAAAAAATATCCACAGGTAGCCAAACCCGCCTTAAATAAACCCAAGGGAGAGTCAGCTGCTGTGGTTATAATAATCCTGAAACCAACACACCGACATTATTCAAGTAGATGTGAATCCTAAGCACTTACAAAACACGAGGCTTTTTGAAGATTTTTTTTTTTTAAATAATGTACTGAAGTAATTGCTTATTTAAAAAAGAAAAAGTGAGTGCTCTTAGCAGTGAAACTAATGAAGCTTCTTTCCCAAAGTTAGTTTTTATTTTCAAGGATGCGAGGGTAATGAATTTTTACTTCTAAACAGAGAAAAAAGTTATTAGAGTATTTAATAGTCTCATCAGGTAAATGAAAGGGTGTTTCTTGAAGCAGCAAAGGAAGCCTGATGCCAGTAATTTGTGCAGTCATAAATGTGTGCTGTAAAGAATATTTGTCCCATTGTCTGTGATTCTCTCCATTTTAGGAGAACCGAAATGCCTGGCCGAGATGTCTTTCCATAACCCAGTGTACACCAAATCAAACCCTGGCTCCCCAGGAGTAATCCATCAGCAAGCTCCCGAGTTTCAGCTGGCCTCGTGCACATTTGGGCTGTCAGGAGAGCAGAGAGGCACAAAATGTGAATATGGATAATGAGGGGACTTGGACATTAAAAACACACTCTACTGTAGATGATGTGTCATTTTAATGAACTCAGCGCTCGGGCTGCATTTTGAAAAATAGTTACTGTACAGCAGAATTATTCCAACTGTGATCAGTGGGAGTGCTTCCAGTCCCTGGGTTATTCCTGCTCATTACCATTGGAAAATATTATGTTTTCCGTGTGAGCAATTGCTGTAGTGCCCCAGGGAGGTGGTGGGATTGGGCTGGGAGGGTGCATTTCTCTTCAGTAAGAACATTTTGGAAAGCTGCTGTTCTGGATGCCCGTATTTATATTAGGTTATACATGAGTGATTACACAGAGATGTTTTCTTCTCCCAGTAATTCATGAAACAATCCATAGGAAAATGCTGGGTTTAAGCATTAAAAATTGTTGTTCATTTAAATTAGAAACAAACAAAGCAGTTTCTCTTACACCGAGTAATTAACGGTGGAGAATTAGCCTTGAGGTGAGCACTGACTGCATCTTTGGAGAGCTTTATTGGAGGAGTAACTAGAAAGTAAATCCCAGTAAGCAGCTATTTTATGTAGAGTGGGAGCTAAAAATATGGTTATTTCTGTTCTTGGAGGAAATGGGACTCTCTCCAAAGCCAGTCTGCACGACCCTGACTCGCTTTCCACGGAGAAATGCTCTGATTCCACGGACGCTCTGAACATCCCCACGTGAAGGTTTGAAACCAGCAGCGTTTCAGAGAGGGCAAAAGGAGCAAAGGGAGCAAGTTGAAATGTGCTCCGTGGTACTTTTATTAAATTTAGCTCCCACAAGGAGCATTTTCCTGCAGGACAAGACGAGTCTACCCCTGCAAGGCAGCAGTTTCACTCTTTGGTCGTGGGGGTAGTTCATGCTCCATGCTTTGGGTGCTTAACCCTTGGCGTTGTGTTCGTTTTTAGCTCCTGTGAAATGGTGACGAGACACGTGTGCTGATGCCAGGCTGTGCCCATCCACCATCCAGGGATGATGGCCAGCAGGATTCCAGTTTTCCTGCTCCTCCTGTGGACAGCAAACACACCTCGAGGTGCAGGAGGTGAGGAGTTTCCAGCTGCCAGGGCGGAGCTTTGGTGGGTGCCCAAGGCCCCTCTTTGTGCTGGGCACTGTTGTGCACGTGGATAAAGCAGTTCCTGGCGTGCCCTGAGCCCAGGAGCAGGGATGACCATTGCTGTCCTGCGTCCTGGCACAGCTGTACCCTGTCCCAGAGTGTTCCCAGTTGGTGCCTGGATTGCTTTGAGGGGGAAGGAGACACAACTTGTGTCAATGTTTTCTGAGCCTTTATGGGGCAGTTTTCCTTCTGCAATGTGTGTGCTGGAAAATCGGACTCCTGGGCATCAAAGGAATCACAGGAGAAGAGAACTGGGGGCTGATCATGGAATCCCAGAATGGTTTGGGTTGGAAGGGACCTTAAAGCCCACCCAGTTCCACCCCCTGCCATGGGCAGGGACACCTTCCACCAGACCAGGGTGCTCAGGGTCACATCCAGCCTGGCCTTGGACACTCCCAGGGGTGCTGATGTCCCTCAGCCGCCTTGGATTTGGCAAATAAGGGAGGGCAGGCTCTGCAGAAGTGGAGGGGAGCAGATTGATTATTTCACTGGCCTGCTATTTATATGCTAACATTTCCCCCAGCATGAGATCCTCCTCATTTCCATGGGAGCTCCAGGAATCCTTCTTGCCCTGTCGTTTTAAATTATCATTCCCATCCTTCTGTGTTTTCTTCCATTTGTGCTTAATTCCTCTGTTCATCATTTTGGTTCTACTCTCACGTGCAACCTCTTGTGGCTGTCAACCTCCTCTTCAAAAGCCCCCCACGTTCCCCTCTCCTGCAAGCTGATGTGGCTGAGAATTGTTCATGCAGCTGATCGCTCCATCAGCCCCGTTTCTTGTGTGTCTCTGTGACAGTGAGGACCAAGATGAAAACCCTGAACCTAATTAACAACCCAAATGTAATATGTCATAGTAATTTTCAAGTTGAAACTGTTGTAAAAACTCATTTTTTTAAGCTAAGTTTAAATAAACTCTTATTTGATGGGATTTTGGTTATTTAAAGATTTTTTTCAAATATTAGAAACATTTTATTAGGAGCTGTTGGGAGAATATAAAATTGAAATGAAATGATTTGCTTGTATTACTCCCTGCTTGCAAAGAGGTGTTGCTCTAAACAATTCACTGGATTGGACATTCATGGGCATTTCTGTTTTCTCCCTCCCAGTTCAGGTTTTGCCGCCTGTTAACTTCACCCTCACAGTGTCTGCATTAGCACAAGTGCTGTTACACTGGAAACCAAACCCTGCTCAAGAACAAAACAACTCCACCATTCGATACGATGTGAAAATCCTGAGCCCGGTGCCTGAAGAGGTAAGATAAAAAATAAACCAAGGATCCTTAGAAGGCTAAATCGCTGCTATTCCCTTTTATCTAAACACACTCTGTGAGCACTGCAGAGATTCTCTCTCAGCCATCCTTGTGGCCACAGCTCTGCTGGGACAAGCCTTGGGAACTGCAGTTTTCATCTTGAGGGGATGATGGATCCTGGCTTTAAGTACTGGCTGCCCACTCAGCTCGACTCACTGAACTCACCCCAGTGTCCGGCTCAGTCTTTGCAGCTCCCTGATTTTGGCTCCCATCCCCTGGGGTGTTTATTTGCTGTTCTTTGTTTCGAGTATGACACCGGGAGGACTCGCAGTGTCCGAACAGCGGCGCTTCACAACGGCTTCTCGGCACAGGTGCGGACCTTGCTCCTCCAGGAGGGCCTTCGGATGAGCAGTGACTGGGTGAAGGGAAACCTCCCCCCTCTGCCGGGTAAGAAAAGCCCAGGGAAGGGCTGGATTTTGTGTTCTGCCCCAGTCTGTGGATTAAACATTGAAAGGTGACAGTTTTAGTTCTTTAAAATAAAAAGACAGCATTTTCCGCTCTACCTGCTACCAAAGGATTTAATCCAGGCCTTTCCCTCCTGCAGTGGAGCCTGGAGTGCAGTCTGGAGCTGCAAAATGTCGATAACACCTATAAAATTTCCTAACGATGCCTTGCTGAGCTAACCCAGTGTGGTGCCCCTGAGGGTGCTGTTGCCTTGTTACACATCAAGTACACGCTGTTGTGTGGCACAGCTGTGCTCCCTCGGTTTGGGAATCTCCGTCCTTCCCAACCCCCAGACCTGTGCGATGAGGAAGAGAATTGGATGCAGCAGACACAGCTGCAATGGCCCGAGCTGGAATCCAAGTGTTTCAGCAACAGGAACATGATTTTTGCAGCGAGGTTTCCTTCCTGCTCTGTAATTCCTTGCCTCTCCAGGTGCTGCAGAGACCTCTGTCACCAACTTGTCCTGTGTCACTCACGTCACCCCTCCTGGCAGCGTCTCTCTGCGTTGCGCTTGGCTCCCCGGCCGAGGGGCACCAGAAGACACCGAATACTTTCTGTTTTACAGGTTGGTGTTTGCTCCCTTTCCAGCCAGCGGTGAGCTCCTTTCAGAGCACCCTGTCTCACCAGCATTTTAATTTAGGTATGAGACGCACACCGAGGAATGCGCCGCTTACACCAGGGACAAGCGGAACAGGAGCACTGAGTGCAGATTTTCGAGTACTCAGATTAAACCTGGCGAGATTGACAACCTTGTCGTCGTCCACGTTAATGGCTCCAGCAAACGTGCTGCAATCAAGCCTTTCCAGCAGTTATTTAACCAAAATGCCATCGGTGAGTAGGAATACATTTAAAAAAAAAAATAAAAATCAAAGATGTCTTGGCAGGATTGTCAAAAAGATTTGTGAGGAAGTTCTGCTGGAATGAGTGGTTCTTGATGCAGGTGAAAGGATGTGTTGATCTTGAGTAGTCATCTTAAGGAAATTGGAAGAGGTAACTGGATTGTTTTAGCTAAATTTGATTTTAATCATCTCTTTTAAATGACAGAATGGCAAAACTAAAAGCTAGGAAAGGCAGTTAATTATCCTGTTTGTTAGCCAAAGCATTATTCCCAATATTAATTTTCAGTTGATTTAGTCAATATACCTTAAAACACAGTTTTTGCTGCATTTATTTTGCAGCCTTTCTTTAAAAGGAGTAAGTGGTGTTCAAGTTCACCACGTCCTATAAAGGAAGGCATTAGAGTATGGAATAAAAGGGAATATCAGCCATGGTTGTCTATCATCTTCCATCCACACAAATAATTTACTTTCCTTCGTTAGTGCCATGACTTTTTCTTTTTTGGTAAACAGGTAACAGTTCTCTTTTTCATGACTTCACTAAGAGAAAAATTCAGATATTTTCTTCTTAGGAATCACCCCCGTAACAGCAGCTGAATTCCTTTGAATTTTTTCCACTTTTCAATAACTATCCTGGCTACAGCTGCCTTTTTTTTCCTGGAAATGAGGTTTTTCTAACTGTTCTAGCATTAATTTAATATTTCTGTGGAAATTAATTTAATAAATTCCTCTCCCCCCCAAGTAATCTAATTTTCCAAAACTTTTAAGTGGATTTTCCAAACTGTTTTCCTACAACTGTTACCAGCAATGTAGTTATTCCTCCTAAATCCTTATCTTTTCAGTCCAAAATGGGAAATAAATTCAATAATTATTGTCCTACTTGGAAACACTATCAGGCTATAAAATGCTCAAATTTTTAGTATTTAAACTTGTCTCTATAAATAACTCACCACTGCAGTTTTCTTTTTGTAGAGAAAGTGAACATTCCCAGAAATATCAGCGTATCCCTGGAGCAGAACGATCTCCTGGCCACGTGGGAGAAGCCAATTTCTCCTTTCCACGAGGAATGTTTTGAATATGAATTTTACCTCATCAACCTGAAGTCAGGTAACGAGCAGGTAATTGCTCCTGCAGCATCCAAGATTATCCAGCATTTCTGTCCCCTACAGCTGGAATTTGCCTTCCTCTTTTCCTCAATGCCTCTTCTATCTGCAACAAACCATCCCCAAGGAACTTGGGAAAGCACGACAAAATTGGATTTATTCAGCTTTGTGCATCTGGGTTCAGAACAGTTTTTGCCATCTTGGAAATGCTGCATTAAGAATCTGGAGGAAGGATGGAAAAATGAGGCATTTTTCAGGAATTTTCCCTGTAATATTGCTGTGTTAGGAGAACAAAAATGGAGCTCTTGCCTCCAAAGCAAGGCCAGCTGTTCAGAGTTAATAAAAACAATAAAAAGATAAACGTGCTTAAAATTCGTTTTCGGAATGGTTGAGTCTTAACGAATCTCTAACAGCCCGATACTGTTTTCCTGACAGATCCTGAAAATCTCCTCCAGCAGCTTCCGCCTGCGGATCGATGCCAGCAGCAGGTATTCCGTAAGGATCAGGGCCAACCACAACCTCATCTGTCGTGCCAGAGGATTCTGGAGTGACTGGAGTGAAATCATTTATGTTGGTAAGAATTCCCGTTATTCCATTGCTGGGGAGCAAACTCTGCCTGATCAGGAGCGTGCCCAACATCCCTGAATTCTAACAGGAAAACAGGGATTTGAAGGGAAAACCTGACTTATTGATGCCGAGGGGATTGAAATCAAATCTAAACTTTCAAGGAGGATTGGTTTTAGGCAGTGCTTTGTGAATGTTTCCAGAGCTTGCTTTAAACTCGAGGCCTTTTCTTGCATCACCTTAGCTTTTACAGGTGTTTCCCTGCCCTCATGGTGATGTTCATGCTGGGAATTATGATGAGAGACCACGTCAACCATTAATTCACTGAAATTATCTCACCCCTTAAATGCTGAGGGGAAAAAGAGCATGATTTTAGCATCTTTTAACATCTTTTTAGCTTCCCCATTGCTGGGGAGCAAATGCTGCCTAATCAGGAGCGTGTGCAACATCCTGGAATTCTAATAGCAAACAGGAAAACAGGGATTTGAAGGGAAAACCTGACTTGTTAATGCCGAGAGAATTGAAATCAAATCTAAACAAGAGCATGATTTTAGCATCTTTTAGCATCTTTTTAACATCCCCATTGCTGGGGAGCAAATGCTGCCTAATCAGGAGCGTGTGCAACATCCTGGAATTCTAATAGCAAACAGGAAAACAGGGATTTGAATTTAATTTACTGAAATTATCTCACCCCTTAAATGCTTGGGGGGGAAAAAAGAACATGGTTTTAGCACCTCTGGAGCCTGATCATTTGCCCCACTCTGTTTTGTGTTCCCTGCTTGCTGAACGAGTTGTTCTGGAAATAACAGTTCCTTTATCACTGCACGTTATCAACTGTTTGTTCTTAGACATCCTGCTTTGCTCTTATCTTTGCAGTTTCTTAACTTCCTTGTTTTCACTTAAAAAAATGCTCTCTTACACTCTCCTGTTTACTGCATTTCCCTTCTTCGATCACGAATTGAGATCTTCAGTGCATTGCCTCCTTTCTCCGACACATCCCCTTGGCCTCCCCACCTGGCTCACACTGCAAACGTGGAAAATTCCTTCTGAAGGCAAAAAAAAGTTGGTCTTCCATAAAAATTTACTCAAATCTCAACAATATCCAGAGACAGGACCACTTAATTCAGTTTTTCTCATGGAAAGGAGTTTTTAGGGACTTGTTGCAGTTCATTGGCACAATACAGGTTCCTGCCTAAGCCACTTTCTCAGCCACTTCTTCTCTCCTTCACATCAAAATCAAAGAAATTTATTGTTGAAATCAGAAATTCAGTGCCATGGAAACTCTTCTAGAAGCTCCGCATTTCATTTCTTATTCTAGATACCAAACCTTCAAAATCTGTGTGTTAATTCGTGATCTGAATACAACCACATTCAACAGCTGATGAAATCTTTAAAAAGAATGTGTTTCGAATAACCTGCACTAAAATATTATATTTAATTTCTTTTTTTTCCCTTGAAATTCAGGGCAAAATAAACTGAAGAATTCCATAGCCTGGATTCTCACTCTGCTCTGTGTGTCCACGTCCTGCACGCTCCTGCTTGTTGCTATAATATGCAAAATGTAAGTATTTATTAGCATATTCTTTTTATTTCAGTATAACTCAGGGCCAGGTATTCTACAAGTGTGGGGGGATGTCACAAGCTTTGCTTAATTCTGAGAAAAAGCTGAGTTTGCCTAAATATGCAAAGCAAAAATAATCAGCCTCGTTAATTATCAATAATAACATTCAGCAAAACTGGTGGGGTAAGAGAGTTACTCAATTCAATCTTATACAACAAACCCATGCACTGAGTGAGGTGAATTTGTTAAAATTTGTTAAAAATCCGTTTGTCCTTATCTCATTTCTTCACTAATTGCACCTGCTTGGGTCAGTGATTTCCCCAGGAATCTTCATTTATCCCTGGTGAAAGCTGCTCAGAGCCAGAACACCCAGACCCCTGGTGTTTGCTTTGAGTATTTGGAATTCTGAATTTATTTTTAATGGTACAGAGGCTCTGGATGCTGTCTAGTAAAGGCAGATGCCAAACTCCCTAAATGTGCAGTGAGGAAGCCCAGCTACACCTTGGATTTGTGTCTGTGACAGTCAGATCATAAGTGATGAATTAAAGGATCCATGTAATTAGAAGCTTCTCCCCTGAAAGGTGCAGCAAGCAGCAATTACCAGTCCACAATAAACACAGCTCCCCTCAATGGAAGTGCTAATTCCTTATTAATTTCTTTAGTGCCTTTTTATTTATTGGGCATCCCGATGCATCCTTGCCTGTTTCCCTCTCCGTGCCGTGTTTCCTTTCTCCAGTCAAGGTCTGTGTACAGGAATGTCCCAAGAGGATATCTGGTGTAAACTCTGCCTGTGGAAGCTGTTCTTAGGGCAGCTGGATTAGCAGAGCTCTGCTCAGGGAGGGATCCTGGCAGGAACAGGGCAGGTGAAGTCCCCAGGGAGTTTAGTCACGTGTCACATGCTTGTCCCCAGCAGCCCTGATGTAGTGCTGAAAATCCCCGAATTTGTCTTATTTGCATGATTCTTTTATTGACTGACCTGGAGCTGGAGGTCCTCCCCTGCTCCAGCATCATCTCCAGCTCTCTCCCCTCTCTTTGGGACAGCAGAACCAGCCCCAGTCAGCAGCAGTGCTCCGTGTTTTCCTGAGTTCTGCAAGCATTTGGATATTGCAGTTACCCCCTTGGGAGATCCTGGAACAGACACAGGGGGACAAATAAATCCAGGACAAGACTTCCACTCGACTTGGAGATGCTGTACGGATGCATTTTACGATTTTAATCCAAATTTCAGGGAGCTTTTCCAGGTTCAGCTGCTTGCTGCTACCTTGGTTGCTTCCAGGAGTTTCTCTCCAGTATAAAATTCCCCAACACCCGAAGACTCATTCTTTTCTCTCTTTGCCAACGTGATGAAAATTTTACCTCCCTGCTACACTGAATTCCGTGGAGTTGCTCACCTTATTCCACCCTTCCCTGCTGCTCCTTGCTCCTTCTCCTTCTCTAATCCCCAGCCTGCCCTGGGAGGACAGAGAAGTGTAAGAAGATGAAACACAGTGTTGTACCTGCAGATATTAAAAAAAGAAAAATCGAGCAGGTTCCCTAGATCACAGTTTCATTAGTACTCTCTGTTTTTAGTGCTCTTGAAAATTCATGAAGTGCACTCTGCAATTCCAGCCACGGAATCGTTTCAAATTTCATGCGATTTGCAGCCATTATAAGGAATTTCATTACAGCAAAGAGCTCTATAAATTTTTCCGTGTACTTGCAGGCATCAGGGACAAAGCCCACCGTTTGGGAGGAGTGCTGCAAGGCAAAGGAGCCCTCTGGGACTGTTTGGGCGGGCTTTCCTCTTCACTCACTTGCACAGGCTGATGGGGCTACAGTCCTGATAAAAACCACAATTGAATGTTTTCCTGCTTTGCCCTCTGCCTTTAGGAGCGAGCAGCTCCTGTACTTCCCCAGGAATAACAATTTCTCCTGGAGGGGAGCCCGCAGGAGGATGGAGTCAGTAACTTGCTCCACTCAGCGGGCACGGGGGCACTCAGTGCCCTCCACACCCCAAAATCACCGCGGTCACCCAGGTACCCCCCTCGTGTGCAGTCCACGAGCAGCAGCCAGCTTTGGAAAAACTCCACGGGGAATCTCAGGGCAGGCAAGACACCAGACAGGCCCTGTGCCATAAGGTTAAAACAAACACTTCCTCAATCTCATCATAGCGCTTAGAAGAGGGGAAAGAAGAACTTGTTCTCCTGCTTGTTTCTTTTTGTTTGTCTGTGGCCTTTTCATGTCACAGCCTGTGGGAAGAGTGGCAGTATCAGACAGACAGACACAGCACAGAAACTGGGGGCCCTGAAATGCTGATTTAAGGCACGAGGGTCCTGTGGGGTGTGTGCAAGGCCCGAGCAGTGACAATGGAGAGGGCTGTGCCTTAACCTGTGCAGAGACAGAGCTGCCTGGGCTGCTTTTTGTGACGAGATCTTTAATCACATAACTCCAGCTGTTCAGTAACCTCCAAAAAAGAACAGAACCGTTCTGAGGGCACCACCCCACCAATGCTTCCCTGCAAAGACCTGAGGGGCAAAGCAGCCCCCATGGACACACTTCTGCCTCGTTTCTTGTGGGCATTTGTGCACCCCTCCTTAACTGTTCCCCTTCCAGAAGTGACGTGTCACTTATGCTCTTTGCTGACTCAATAAATAATTTTGATATGGCTCCATCAAAATCTTTTATTGGTGAACAGCACGACGGGGAGCACGCCAATTCCAAATAGAACCAACTCTTGTTGGGTACTTTTGGGTACTTGCTGGATCCCTCACAAAGCCTCATCCACGTGCAGCGATGGGGAGACATCCCACAGCTCGTGTCTGTGGGGTGGGCAGTGGTGTGGCCCTTCCCTTCACCCGGTAATTAGTGAAGCATCAATGTCACCTTCAAGGCAGCAGCAGCTCAGCCTGGAAGGTTTAGCTCCAAGCTGATAGACAGAAAATATTATTCCTCCTCACCAGGAGAATAATAATAGGATAAAGGGAAACTCGGCAGAACTCAGAAAGCTTCTGGGAGAGGAATAGTCCTAAGAACAGAAGCACTGAACTAGGCAGACATCAGCCAGGGGCATTGTCACGAAATAAAAGGGGCAGAGGAGCAGATCTGCCCTTGGTCCCAGCAGCCCCACACCTTGAACACGTCTCTGCTTCATCCAGAACAGACCCTGGATACCAGTTCTGGTCCGAGCAGTCTTCACCCAGGCCAAGTTCCCGTTAAAACCTGCCCCTCTTGGACATGGTGCTGTCCAGGGCTGGAGACAGTGAGAGCGTTTTGGCGCCTGCAGTGTGAGGTCTGAGCTCTGGGGTGTATGAAGGACGAGGAAAAGTTCCCTCTGCAGCACCTGCTATCACAAAAATCCCTGTGCTGCGAGCCCAGCCGGGCCAGGGAACGTCAGGCAGGGCAGGGGGGTCTCAGAGGGCGTTAGCAGGATGAGTTATTACAGCACTGAGCACAACCATTTGCTGTCAGCTGTCCCTGGTGCCTTCCCCTGCCCGCTCCTGGCTCCCTCGGCACACAATTATTTGTGGTTGCTCTCCTGCCACGAGGCACTGGCAGTTTATGTCCAGAAACCAAAGCCCGAGCACGAGGCAGCTTGTCTTGGCTGTCCGAAAGAGGTACATGACAGCAGAGCCCTTGGGAAGAGCCTGAGCCTGAACAGACAGATCAGAGCCATTCATTTCTCTGCAGACAGCCCTAAAACCTCGGCACTGCGTGGGACCGGCTGTGGCTGCGGAGGGAGAGGCTGGGGACAGCCTCAGCCACCTCCTCCTCGTCACCTGCGTGTCCCCAGGGCCTGCCCAGCCCCAGTGGGGACCATTATCCCTGACTGGGGGTGCTGCAGGCTGCTCCTGGGGCTGAGCCCGTGCTGCTGCGTGGGTCCCTCATCCTGCAGGAACAGCGACTCTCTCACATCCCTCCACTGCTGTTTCTTACAGAAACCACCTTTGGAGTAAACTCTTCCCACCAATTCCAACGCCCAGCAACAAATTCCGAGATCCCTTCCCAGTTGACTACGAGGTAAAATAACATTTTAGATCCTTTTCTTTCTTTTTTTTAACTAAAAGAAATGTTTGTGTTTGTGTGCTGCTTTTTCCCTGTAAGGCTGGGAGCAGATAGGGTCACAGAATCATGAAGTCTGGAAAAGACCTCCAAGGCCTTTATATCATAGTATCATACCATATATATCATATCCTTTGACTGGATAACCCCATGCCCACTAAACCCTTGGAATTTAGCAATTCCCGAGGCTGTTTTTGCCATCCTCACTGCTGTGGTAGATCCTCACCTCGCTGTGTTTGCCCAGGACAGGTCCCAGTGTGCTGCAGCTCTGGATCTGGCTTTGTTTGCAGATGTTGTGCTTTGGGAAGGGTTAAAAACGAACAGAAGGATTAAGTGCTATTGTTGAGTGCTTTGTTCACACACACGGAATTCCAGGCACACGGTGCCACACCTCTGGCTCTGCCTTCTATAGGGAAATGCAGTTTCTCCCCGGCCAGGCAGAGAGCTCTGCCTTGGCAGGCACTGGAGGGTGACTCCTGCAGAGCTGATTTTGTTCAGCCTAACAATTCAAAATGTTTTGCTCCTGCTGTTAAGCTGGACTTAAGCCTTTCTACGTTTGCTGTTACTTGTGATAAATACATTTACCTTACAGATAGGATAAACCCCTCATTGTCTGCTCAGGGGAAGGGCTGCTCGGCAACTTGGTTTTCATTTGTCCCCCTGGAGCTGGGGGTTGATTTTTTGCATATTGTTCTTACTCCATGGTCTGGTGGAGGAAACGGGCTTAAAAGATTATCGTGTAATGTTTGTTTTTAATTAAATGGTGTAAAATCCCATGACTTGGGGCATCACAACTAAGAATATGAGAAATAGCAAATATTGATGCTGCAGCTAGAAGAGGTGAGCGTGCAGAGGCAGGTTCACATCCTCAGCAGCAGCACTGCCTTGTTTTCAGCTGCCTCTTTACTCAAAGTGAGCTGGCCGTGGTAGGTGACACCAGCCAGAGGCTTCTGCTGCCACCACGGCCACGGGGTTGGTGGCAAGGAGAGGTGAGGACGTGACCCAGGTCCCTGCTGAGATCACCAGGGAGAGCGAAGCTGTTTGCTGGGGACGCTCAGTTCCTAAATTTGATGTAAACAGGGGCTGAGGTGACGAAAGCCCTGCACGGTGGTGGCCTGTGGGAACCTGCTCGTCCCTGCTGTCACCTGCCACCCTGCAGGGCTTCCCAGCCACTGCTTCTGCTTCCTTCTGCAGCTCACCAGCCCTGCATGCTTGTTTGTGCAGCTCTGTCAGGATGTGGCCCCACAAATGGGCTTTGCTGCCGTGTATTCAGAAAAATTCCCATGCCTTGTACCATGTTCCCTCACTGAAAGAGTGCTCAGGCCCTGGAGAAGGCTCCCCAGGGCAGTGGTGGAGTCACCATCCCTGCAAGGGCTCAAAAACCAGGTGGATGTGGTCCTGCGTGGCAGGATTTAGTGGGTGTGGCGGGGTCTGACTGAAGGTTGATGATCTTGGAGGTCTTTTCCAGAATTCTGTGATTCTGTGCCCCCCAGCTCCTCCTGGGGCTCTCTGTCCTTGCCTACAGAGGGGTGGCCACTGGGGTGACACGTGGCAAATGGGGAATTTGGGGGTGCAGGGCTCGAGGGACAGAGGATGAGCAGCTCTGTGAGAGCTTCAGCCGGAGGGTGAAGGTCCTCCTGTTGCTTCTGCGCTCCTAAACCATGACACGTTTTGGGTTAATCCCTCTCTAAATGCGCCAGTTTGAACTCTTACCTCTCCTCCACCCCAAGCCAGCCCACCCTCCCAGCTCCCAGCTCACCGAGGTGTTTGCCTTGCAGAGAGCACGGACCTGCACCAGCTCCACGGAGACCGAGGTGGACAGCCTGGCTGAAGGCCTCTCCTGCAGCGTCCTCGACGACTCCGTGTTCTGAGAGGCTGCACGTCCCCACAGCGTCACCCACCAGCTCTGGAGAGGGCTGTGTCACCTCCTCTGTGCCCCTGTTCCCAGAGGGGAGGACAGCTTGCCTCCACCGGGTGCCTTGTTAGCAACCAGAAGGTGCCAGCTCGGGCAGGATTTAAGTCCATGGCACAAGGGCTGTGTAGGGAAAGAAAGCTTCCCTCCCTCAAGCTTTTATCTCTCGTGGCAGGAAGCACAAACAATCCCTTGCTGTCCTCCTGCAGATGCTGCCTCCAGGAGAGCAGCCCAGGAGCTGCTCCTCGCCTGCCTCTGGAAATGGCAATTGGACTTTTCTTTTTACACGTGGAATTGTGCTACTGGCCCGGTTTCTTTTTATGCTTCCCCGACTGCAAAGTGCAGCATTGCTGCTTGGAAATGCAGAGAGCACCGTCCAGCTCCTGCCCCTGAAAGGATCAGAAATGTGGCTTGGGTGGATTTAGGGAGTCTCAAGCAGAGCTCCCAAAATCCTCAGGAATCCCCAGGATAAGCAGAGGCGGTGCCTGGAGGGGCTTTGCTCCAGCCACAGGGTCAGAGATGCTCCCACAGCACCATCCCCACGAGCTTGGACAGCTCGTGGCTCTACAAAATACACCCAAAATTCACCTGCTCACATTTTTTTTGGTCAGTTTTGGGAGCAGAATTAGACCAGAGGCGTATAAATAGATTCTTTTTTCTGCCTTCACCAAGTTTTGACTTGAACCAGCTCTTGTATTTTCACATCAGTGACGGTCTCAGCAGGCTCTGAGGGGAAATTTCTCACTGGGCAGAACAAAAAGTGGAGGAAAAAGGCTCCTGGAAGACAGGTATCTTTACAAATGACAGAATATTTATTACCAATACCTTTAAAAAAAGATTACATCTGCTAGATCACTGATAAATATCATTTACACCGGGGAGAAAACTACAGAAGCTTTTTTTTTAATGTTGTTTTTGTTGGTTTTGTGGATTTTTTTTTTTTCAGGTTTTTCTTCTTTTATCTTTTTTTTACATAGAAGTAACCATATCAAACTAAGAAAGGAACACAGCTTGAAATACTGACAATATTTTTCTGGTCAACACCCCTGACTTTTACACAAGTGGAATCCTGATTATGAGTTACTGAATAAATATATTTAGAAGGTCTAAAAGTTAACTGTATTATTTTGTAAGCAAAAAAAGACAAGTTACAGGCAAGTTCAAGCTATCAGGAGGAAAAAAAAAAAAAAGAAAAATACCACTGCAGCGCATTGAAAGTTGAAAATTGTATAGAAAATTCCGTTGCCTTTTCCAGCGTTATCCCGTCTGAACTTACAAAATTCCCCGTAGTAACAAACAGTCCTTCTCTTGAGAAGAATTATTCCAGTGTGGATATTGTCGTTTTCTGGTGTGACTCTGTTCTGCCTGCAGGCGTCTTGGAAGAGTTTCTGAGGAAAGGCAAACTTCCAGCAGGGATCTCCGGGAGATTCCCGCTTTTCCATGGATAACCTGGAGCCGCTCCCGCTCCAGCGCTGTCTGGAGAGAGGAGTTACCGAGGATGAGGAGCTGTGTCCCACAGAACGAGCCCAGAGCAGCTTTATGCCTCACAGTGGCCGTGTTCTGATTTCCTTGGAATTCATCCCCGAAGGTGCGGAATTTCCTTGGAATTACACCTCCAGAGGTGGGTTGAGCTGGGCGCGCACCCAACGCGAGGCCGGTGGCCGTCCCGTCAGGTCACAGCTTTGCAGGATCTTCATTCCCACCCCAATCCGATGCTAATTATGATCAAGACAAAGCGATTTCACCGCAGCCCCTCCTCGCTGCACGATGCCGGAATATCGGCTACGTGTCCTGTAGTCCACGACCAACCAAAAACCACGTGGTTTTCCAAAATTCTGCTGTTGCGAGTGTTTTGAGTTTGTCCTGCTCGGAGCTCTGGATGAAACGTGTGTTAGAAGCACTTGGTTCCACACAGGAGTCGCTGGGACTGCCAGTGAAACTCAGCCTGTCACGACCCGGGTCTGGATCAGTTCTGCCCTGTGAAACTGTACAGTCAACTCCAGCCAAATTTGCCAAGAACAGCTCGGAACTCTCCGTCGTAAAGGAAAAAATCCCAAACAATATTTCCGTGATAATGTCGTCCGGAGCATTTTAGAGCAGAGGGAAAAAATTAATATCTACATCATATGTTAACTTTAAAAAATTCTATAAAACACTAAATATATAATAAAAAATATGCATATAAGGACATATGTAAACTGCTTTGGTAACATCGTATTACAGATGTTTTCAGTGCATTGCAGAGTTTCCAAGGAAACTTCAGACAAAGCTATATTTGCTTTGAGGAAGTACTGTATAATGCCATTCCTAAAGAAGCATAAACATTTTTTTTTTTCCAGTAGTAAGATGTACTCAGACCACAATATTACTTAGTACTGGGTGTCTCCAAAACAACTAGCTAAATGTTGCTTATATTATAAAGAAGAAGTCCTCGGTGTCATTGTTGTCATAAACTGGAGCGGGCTGTGAGGGAGATCATGATTGTGCTGAGGGCTGACAGGGTGCACGCGCTGGACGTCGACGAGCCCGAGCCTCTGGCGTAGGCATCTGAGACAGGGGAGAGGGGGAGAAGGAGCCAGAGGTGAGCAGAGAACAAGCCCTGAACTCTTCCTCAACCCACCTCCCCTCCCAGGGTTTAAATTCTCATTCCTCAGAGAAAGCACAGCCCCCATGCACAGCCCCCTCCTCCCCTCCATCACCCTCCTCTTCACCACGGTCACCTCTCCGACTGAATTTTTGGTGTCAATTCCTGCCCCGGTGGTGTTGAGGCTCCTTTCACAGTTCTGTTATTTCACACGCTGCCTGCCTATCATTATTTGGTATTTTTTCACAATTGCACCATATTCCAGCTGTTCCTTGTGACTCCCATCCCGGGGGAGCCGTGTACCTGCCCCGTGCCCTACGGCCCGCGGCCAAATGGGAGCTGGCGTGTTCCAGCTCCCCTTCCCTCTCCTGTGCTGCTGATTAAATTCCTCTGCATGGTTGATACAGCCACGGTGGGGAGAACTCTGCTCTCACCCAGGCTTTTTTCACACCGCTGTAATTTTAATGCCATATTCCTGCATTGCAGAGGCTCCTGATTTAATGCAGCTTATAAACTGGGACATTATTAATGGAAGATGGGACACGGAGATTTTGCAAAAGCCATGTTGTGTAATAAAATACTCTTTGTGTTTGTTCTCCTACCCCACCTCATTTCCCTAAATAAATATTTATGCATCCAGCACACAATGGGATATGGCTGTACAGTAGCCTTATAAATTTAGAAGCCTCTGCACCCTGGATTTGGTTGTAGTGAATTGCAGTGAAACAATACATTCAGTGCATGTATGAGCACGGAACTGAGAGGGGAAGCCTTAGATACAAACAGAACTGCTTAGGACGGCGTTTCTTATGGCTGAATCTTGATTTTGGGATGAAACCAGAGCCAGGGACTGGAATAGCTGCCGGTGGGACAGAGCCCAACCCCTCCCATCCTTACTGGATATCTTTGGGATTCGGATTTGCTCGCTGCTGCTGCCGTCGCCGCCGTCGCTGAAGGGTTTGATCTGGATGATATAATCCTCGTCAAAGGGCAGGGACAGCTCCACTGAGGTTTTGTTTGTTTCTATGACAGACGTGCTGCTCTGCCTGTTCCACCTGTACAACACCTGCGGCCAAGGGAGAGAGGACAGGAGGCAGAAAGGGCAGAGCTGTTGTCTCTCAGAGTTGTCCACCTCGGAGTGTCCAGAGGTGCTGCTGCTCTTTTCCTGCCCCTCATGCTCAGGCATGGTCTGGTGACACAGGGGACATGTGGGATTTGCTGGGGACACCAGCACAGAGGTGGCAGTGCCTGGGCAGGGGGGTGACACTGGCAGGAGGATGATGCTGATCATCGGTACCTGGTGGAGCCCCTCACAGAAACCTTCACCTTGGTCGAGCTAAAATAAACCCCTATAGAAGTAAAAACTTATTTATGGAGCTCAGAAACTCCTTATTATGCTTCTTCTGGAAACTGAGTTGGGATATTTGTTGCAGTGCCACCAATGGTTTCCCAGAATAAATGACTTTTGTGAATGACCTTGTGAGCTGTGGGAGTTGTACTAATTTATATCATAAATTGGGGCATAAAATATAAAATTTCTAGGCAAAAAGAAGAAAAACGGGCAATGCTTTGCCATGATTCAGGAAATAAATCCATCTGGTTGTGCTATCCTAACAGTCAGTTAAAGGAGAATGTTTCAGAAGCCCTCTGGATGCCTTTTCAGGGTGATGAGTCTCTCTCTCCCTCTTTCAACCGACTCCTTGATTTGCATTTCAAACCTAAAATATGTAGTGAAAAGCTGGTCCAGATTGCTGAGGTTCATCTGAGGTTTGGACTTAAAAACCCTGAGGAATTACTGACTTTTGATGAGCCCATACAGAGCACCAAAGACACTTAAAAGTTGGTGCGGGAATTGAGGGGAGCTGGCACAGGCTCGCCAAGCCGCTGGCATTCCAGACTGGGAATAAAACATGGAGCATGGCCACGTCCTGCCCTGGCTCAGGCTCTGCTGGGAAATGTTTGCACAACTCAGCCCCCAGGGCAACGTCTTTTGGGCTAAATGAAACCCTTGTGAAAGGTGATGGAGCTGAATTCTTCCCAAGGTTTCTCTCTAGCTAAATTATGTCCAATTAAAACTGCTTCTAATGAGGATTCTCTTTCTTTTCCTCTTGGCTTGGCTTTTCTGAAGGAAACGGCAGCTATTAAAAAAGCATTTTATTTATCTGCAATTACAGCCTTTGAGAAGTTTCCACAGAAGGCAGGAGCAAAGTCCTGCAGGTGGGAGCTGCAGAAAAAACGTGCTCGTGCTACACAGGGCATGGCCTCTGGTTTTGGAGGAATGCCCCAGATCTGACCTGGGAAATCATGCAAATACCACGGAAATACTCACTTTGTAGCCTCTCACTTCTGACTCGTTGTCCAAGGCTTTCACCTGGTCCCAGTTCAGGATGATCTTGGAGTCGGATGAATTCCACACGATGTTCCCGGGGGGCTGACTCGGTGCTACACCAAAAAATAGACAGCAGCACGTTACTGAGGAGATCCAGGTCCCAGCTGGACCCCTTCCAGTGCCAGTGGGGCTTCCACCAGCAGAGCCGAGCCTGCCCAGAGCCCTGTCCCTCTGGAAAGCTAACGAGCTGCTTCACTGATCTGTGGCCTCAAGGTCACGGGAGGCGTGACACGACACGGGGCTTTAAATGAAAAAAGGATTCAGTCAGTTGCTCAACATGCCCGAGACCAGAGGAAAAAAGCCCTCTTGAACGTCGAGATAAATATTTAATTTGCCTGCACAGCTGTGATTTCGGTTTTGCATGCTCTGCTTACTTAACACCGGGGAAGAGCCTCACGAAAAAAAATAAAACTAAAAGGCTGAGCCTGGTAAATCTTCTGCACAAAAACCTGGCAAAGGGAAGCCCGACAGCTCCTTCAGACTCAAGAGAGCTTGGAAATGAGAGAGGGGAGCAGTGGCTGGACCCTGCCAGGGCGTCCCTGCCAGCACTCACGTGGCTTTTTGGTGGTGACGTTGACGGCGGCGCTGGAGGGGCCGGTGCCGGCCGTGTTGTAGGCCCTGACTGCCAGGTGGTAGAGGGCATTGCCCCTCAGGTTGCTGACTTTCGTGGACGTTTGGTTCCCGACCGTCCGGATCCTTTTGGCGTTTTCCTCCTTCTCGTCGTGCCGCCAGCACCGGACCTGGGAGGCAGAGCAGGGCTGTGGCACTGCCCAGCCCCGGGCGGGCAGCACCCCTCGGTTCCTGTCCCCCTAACCCAGATCTGCTCCCAGGGACAGCTCCTGCTCCCTGCCACAACCCCCGTCCCTGCTGGGGACCAGCCCGGCTCCAGCGCTGCCTCCCCAAGCCCGGCCATGGCAGCACCTTCAGGGAGGGCTCCGTTTCCAGCCAGATCCCACACAGAAAGGTGGAGTTTTTAACCATGTGAGAGAAAGGTGGAGTTTTTAACCACGTGAGAGAAAGGTGGAGTTTTTAACCACGTGAGAGAAACCTCTGTGCACTGAAGAGGCAAAGGGGAGCAAAGCCACCCCAGGAACACGCCCATGGCAGGAGGAGCAGCACGAGGACATCTCCGTGTCCCCTCAAGGCTTGCTGCTGAAAGGATCCTGCACTCTGTTTCCCGTACCTCATATCCCTGTATTCTTCCTTTGTGCTGGTTCTCCCACGGGGGAGCCCAAGAAACTTCAACGTCTGAGGCAGAAAGACTTCTGGCCAAAACGGTGGTTGGGGCTCTCGTTGGCTCTGGGCAGTTACAAATAGAAGTCAGACTTTTCCATTCTATGTTCAATTAGTCCCAAAAGTCAGGGGATTTATTTTCCTCATTGCACAAGGAAAGAAGCAAACAAATGTCCACGTCTGAAACCGATGGCCTGTCAGGCTGTGCCGGGCCTCTCCCTCAGAAATAATAAGATGTCATTGCTAAACTCAACCCAGGATACCACGTACTGTAATTAGGACAAGTGGGAACATTTTCTAATCAGGGACATTAATTCATACTAAATCTCCGCGGAATTCTTTCCAGATTACATATTACTTTTCCATTAATATCAAAAGATTTCATTACGATTAATGTTATTTTAACGACTGTGGAAAGAATTAATCGCGGTTCGCCATTTATTATGAACCAGAGCAAGGCTGAGGTATCAAAGGATGCGTCAAGGTGGAGGCCAAACCCTGCAGCACGGGAGGAGCGTGGGGAGGGCTGATCTCTACCTTCCTCCGCCGAGTAGACGACGGTGACGGGGCTGAAGGAGCCTTCCCCCTTGTTGTTGTAGACGCCCACTTTGACCTCGTAGGGCGAGAAGGGCGGCAGGCTCTCGTTGCGGAACACGTAGCGGGCGGCGTCCGGCGAGGCCACCACCGTCTGCATCCAGCTGACCGTGCCCAAGGGCCGGAAGGCCACCACGTAGCCAAAGCCACCCCCGTTCTGCAGCTCCTCGGGCACCGTCTGTGGGCAGGGACAAACAGCGGCTTCAGCGCACACCGACCTCCCCGGCTGCACCCCGGACATTCCTCCTGGTCCTCTTCGTTCACAGGCTGGACTTGGTGATCTCAGAGGGTCTTTTCCAACCTAGTTAATTCTGTGAGTCTGTGAACGCAGCACTGGAGACGGACGTGCAGGAGGTCCTGCTTCACATCCAACCTGAATTCATCCCACCCTGCCTGCGCCAGAGCCCTTCTGCTCTGGAAAGAGGAAGCAGCGCCTCCAGAAGACACTTCTCCTAAAGCTTATTTCCCTTCCTTCCCTGACTAGATGGGGCCTCCACTGCTGATGTAACTCCAGGCTTTGTGAAGAGCCTGAGGTTTGCGGGGGTGAAGCCAGGGCACGGTTCCTGCTGTCCCAACACACGTGCAGCTGCTCTCGCGCCTTTGGGGTCACACGTGAGGCCCCAGAGAACGCATCCTGGACACACTGACACTTCCTGCTCCCAGCCTTGCAAAGGCCTGAAGGGCTTCATGAAACCCAAAGGCTCCAGTATTAAAATAATCCACAATTATGGGCCACCCTCCCTGAGATGCCCATGGAGCTTCAGCAGGGGTTACTACTGGTGTATCCTACTCTGTGTTGTAAGGCTCAGAGTAACCATCATGAAAAGGCCTCTGGACATTTAAAAGAGTAAAACCACTCTTCTATCAAAGTACAAATTCTATTTTGTGCAAATTACATCTCAAACCAACGGCTGATGTTCTGGCCATGTGTGTTTTTTGAAACATATTGCAGTATCTTTAGGAGACACAGCGTAACTAATTAGTCCAACAGAGGAGGAAATTTAGCACATTGAGCTGTGTGGTGAGGACAAAAACCCATTTATAGGTTTTTAATAACCTTAAAAATATCTCTGGCGATTCATTCTGCCAGCTTGGTCAGAAATAGTGCTAAATGGAAGTGTTAGCATGTCTAGTGGAGTTCATTATTAGGAGAAATATGCCAGCTGCATCGCATCACAACATGAAAATATGAGCAGACAAATGACTAAAGTTCTAACCCCGTCTGCCTTAAGGAATATTAAACATTTCTCCTCTCTGCATCTCCTCTTGCTGGCTGCCATCAGCAGCAATGAAAGCCAGCACGCCTCGTGCTGGCTCTTAACTGTTTGCTGCCTTATATCCCAGAGAGGCTGAGGGAGGAACTGGGAGCCAGCCACAGCAATTCCCCACCAGGTCAGGATGTTCCAAGCCTGTTTTATCCCTCGGGTGCCTCCTGACCATCCACATTTTGCTGTATGGATGTGCTGGGAGTCAGGGGGAGCTGAGCTGGGGGCAAATCCTGCTCCCCATGGTCCCTGCCCTGCCCAGGGGCTGGAGTAGGCACATCCTTTAGCTCCAGCCGATCGGCTGGGCTGGTTTTATCACACAGTCTGGGCCGTTTTACTGCCAACCCTTTGAAATGCACAGAAGGCTCGCTGGGGGCTGGAGTGACACTCACCTCCCACGTAATGACCAGCTCAGACTTGCTGCCTCCACCTCCACTGACGTTAGCTGGGGTCACCTCAGGGACTGCAAAAAAAAATAAATGCAGAAGATGGATGCAGAATAAATGCAGAAGACGGATATGACAACTCTGAAGCCCAAAACCCACATGGAGATGGAACAGAGCTATGCAGCAACAGGACACTGCTGGCCTTCCCCTGCTGGTGCCAGGAACTGTTAAAATGATTAATCTGCCATGGCAAACAGCACATTAAAAGTATGTCAATAATAGTATATTAAAAGGACGTCAATTAGCTTGTGTATTCAGTCTCTAATTGTTTAGTTTAAACATTTGCCCTCCATAAAAAGAGACTTTTGTTTATTTTCCTGTTTCACATTCGGTTCCGTTATGAGCTCCAGCAGAACAGAGGAGCCGCCTGCCAGGGCTTCCCCACAACTGAGGGATCTCTCGGTGTTTATTCCACAAAGATTTCGCCCTCAGCTCCTCTGCCCAGCACTACTCACGAGCTTCCTCAGTTCTGCTCTTCTCTGAAGGCCTGCTGGGTTCCCCGATCCCGATCAGGTTGGCAGCCACCACCCGGAACTCGTACTCCACCCAGGGGTTCAGCCCCACCACCGTGGCTGTGAACGTCCTGCCGTCGATGATCTCTGGAACTAGGGATGCAAGGAAACCCACCGGCATGTTAAAAACTGCTGGGAAATCTGATTTCCTTAAAGGTGAGGGCTTATAGGAAATACCAAGAGGGATTGATAAACTTTCTCTCGTCTTTCCAACATTTTGCCAGCTGCAAAGAAGTCAAAGAGGCAGCGTTAAACCACTGTGCTTTTAGCCCAGAAATTCCTGCCATTAAGAAGTTTCTCCAAAATTGTTGTTTGGAAACAAAGTGTCAAGACAACAGGTTTGGAGGGTCTTTATTTTCCTCTTTTTAAAGCACACTGTTGTCTCTGTTTAATGGTTACTGGAACAAAATTAACCCCTGACGGAATGAGCAATTACATCCTGGGATTTTTCCCTCTATCAGGAAAATAATTCTCCTTAAAGATAGGCCGGATGACACGGTGTGTCCCTGAGGGATGTCTTTATAGACCACAATTACTGTTGTATATCTCCAGCACGGCAACAAGAGATAGGAATTCATTCTGTTTGCCCTTAAACATTCATGAGAAAAATGGTTGAGTAATGGCACTGACTGCACCCTAAATCTTTGGGTTGCCAAACCTGAAACCAGTTAATAAGAGCAGTGCTCTGCAGCCAGGGAAATTGCTTTCCACATCAGGGGCCAGAGCTGCTCCGAGCAGCCCTGTGTGGGTGCTGAGGATGGGTTTTCCAGCCCTGGAGCTCCCTGTGGGCCAGGTGAGGGCCTTACCTGTGCTCACAGCCTGCCAGCCCACCGAGAAGGGCGTGCGTGCCTGCACGACGTACATGGTGATGGGGCTGTGGTTGTCTGCCCCCGGCCTCCAGGACAGCTGCGCCGTGGTGTCCGTGACCTCGTCTACGGTCACGGCCTCGGGGGGACCCGGCGGCCCTGTGGGGTTGCAGGAGAATCGGAGTGACTCGAGGAAGGAGCGCTCTGGTCATCCTCCCCTCCCAGAGGGGACAGAGGGGACAGGGTCCTTGCAGAGCCCCTGGGGCAGCTCCAGCTCTGCTTGCCCGGGTGGGACTGGGAGGCACTGGGGGGATGCACCGGCATCATACTGGGCAGAGACCGGGATGTTCTGCCTCACTGCGGGGTGTGTTAACCAGGGAAGCTCTGCAGGGAACACCAGCCAGGGAGAGCCCCCTGTGCCCCACCCCATGGCCCGCGCTGCCCGAGTGGTGCCGGAGGTTCAGTCTGCTCCCATCTCGGAGAGTCACAGAATGCTCTGGGATGGAAGGGACCTTAAATCCCATCCTGTCCCACCCCTGCCATGGGCAGGGACACCTTCCACCGTCCCAGGCTGCTCCAAGCCCCGTCCAAGCTGGCCTGGGACACTGCCAGGGATCCAAGGGCAGCCACAGCTGCTCTGGGCAACCTGTGCCAGTGTTTCAACACCCCTGATGTTTTTAGGGAGTGACAAGATCAGTACTTTTATCATCATCAAGGGTCATTTCCTTGTGAGAATTTAATATTCGTCCTGTTTATGAGAACCAAGGGTAGCAGGGACAGAGCAGCAGCCAAGTTTGCCTTCTCCAAAGTTAACAAGCAGGAAAATATAAATCAGATTTCTCCTAAGGATCAAGGCTCAGGGTAATTAATTACAGCTCTGTTAAAGTCAAACTCACACATGACCTGTGCATGGCAATGAACTGATCTCGATAGATCAGTGAAGTCACTAAATCATGTTTATCCTAAAAAAGAATAACGTTGCTTGGCAGAAATGCTGCCAGTAGCTGCATGCTGCTTGTGCTGCACAGTTCATGGCACAAATGAGCTCCGTGGGTGCAGGGCTGGCGTTCAGGACACGAACAGGTACCAGGGGTGTGTGGGCTGGCTCTGTTCTGGGAGCATCTCAAACACTTCACATGCTCTGGCTGATGCTGTGAGCCCCAGCGTGCACTCAGAGCTTTTTTCTCAGATTAATTACAAGATGCTGGGCTGTCTCTGAGCCCAGGGATTGCAGAAGGTAGGAGAAAAAAAAAAAGAAATTTTACAACAACACCAACAACAGCAGCAAAATTCAAATACCTCTTACAATCAGGTCTGCAGCAGCTGAGAGCTTGTCCACACTTGTTTGCACCATGCAGACGTATTTCCCTGCGTGCTTCAGCTGGATGCTCCTGATCATCAAATCACCAGCTGAATCCTGCTGATAAAGTAGGGAAAAGTGGTTACAATCACTTTTTAATGAGCCCTAAACATCATTATCACATGAAGGACACTGTGACTAATGGATTTACTTTATGCTGGCTGATGAAAACATCAGCAGTGCAAGCCATGGCCTGTTAAAATGAAGGGAGTCTGCCTGGAAGGTAAGAGAGGGAGCATTCCCAAAATTCTGGCTCCTCCAAGGGGCAGGGGAGCAGGGTTGGGGGCTGTTAAGCACCTTGCCCACTAAAACAACGTGACAACGTAGGACAGGTTCACTCCGATTCCTCCTTTGTCTCTCTGGATATCCAATTTTTACCCTCTGTGGCATCCAGAGGCCCGGGCTGTGTCTCCATCTCTCCTGCAAGGGAAGGCCAGCCCAAATTTGGAGATAGCAGCAGTAGTTTCATGGCTTTGTGTCCCAGGCAGCATTTGGATTGCTAAAGATCACGAGAACAGCACTCTCTGAGGAAATCTTGCATCACACACCAGCAGTAATTTGTTTTCCAAACGCCAAGTGCATGTCTGATTAACTGTTGAATAGAACTAATTAGGTTTTGGGATGTATTGGATGCTGAGAACCTCTCTGAATTTCTCTCCAGACACAAAGCATTCGATACGTTGGAAATCTCAGGGTAACCTCGTGGTTGTGGCTTTTGGACTGAGGAATGTTAATAAAGTTTGTAATTTCAGCTTTGTGGGCCAAAGCAGGAGCAGTCACCCCGAAAAGCCGTGGCTGCTGCTGTGAGCCCTGGCTTCAATCTCTGAATTCATCTTTTAGTGACTTTTTTTTCAAGGGATAACAGCAAGGCTTGCAAATTGTATCTCCTTTTCCTTTCAGCATTAAATTTCCCTCCTGAAAAATGTAAACATGAACTGTCACTATGCCCGAGACCCGTGGCTCTCTCAAAGCTCCCTCACAGCAACGTGCAAAACCCTTCCCGGTTTTCTACCTCTGCTGAAAATTTTCCATTTCTTTCCTCCTTTTCCTCGCTGCCTTCATCCAGTTCCTTCTGTGAGTAACCTTTCCTACATCCCCCACCTTGTCAGATTTAATACTTACCCCTCCAACCCTTTCAAAGTGATCCCCATCCTTCTCGAAGTCTATCAGGTGCCCGTTGAATGACCAGGTGAACGCGATGTCCAGGGAGTGGTCGTGGGACACCTGACAAGGCAGGACAATGCTCTCTCCAACCGTGACATCCATGCTGAAAGGGGACACCATGACCCGGGTTGGATCTACAAACAACAAAGAAAGATGGGGAAAAAAAAAAGGATTATTCTTGTTCTCCTGAGGAACAGGGACATTGTGGGGCTGAGAGAGATCCTAAGCAGCGATCACTTAGAAAGGTCCTTGGAGCAACAAGTGAATTATTCCATCTTTGGGTTTATCCTTTCTCTAGTTGTTGGATTAAAACTCTGTTAATAAACCCTCCAGAATCCTCTTCCAGCCACCACCCTGATGAAGAAGGAAGAAAGAAAAGGCTGGGAAAGAGCGCAGCAGATCTGAAAGGCTCAATTCAAACTTTTTATCAGAGATTCTCTTGTTTGAATCTTCTCACTTCGAAGAGTTGTTTCACACTCATACATTGCTCGCCATGGTTATCAAAAAACTGTTCTGTTGTTCCTAAATTAAATATAAAATCTCCAAAACTGGAATGAAAAGAGGGTATCAAAACCAGGAGTTTTTAATCTGGCCGTACCTGGAAGGGCAAAGATCAGGCTGAGATTATTGTTAATATGTTTATTGAGAGCTGGCCACGCTCTCTGATGGATGGTCTCACATCTCAAATCCTTTCCTTGTGCAAGGAGAGCCCCCACAGAGGATAAATAGAAAGGATGAGTGATTTATATTTAAAACAGAACCTTCCAGAGCATGGAACCCAAACCCCTGCCGTGGTGTCAGACAGGGGCATTTTAGGGAGCTGGAGCACAAGGGAGGGTCCTACCCAGGACATTTCCAGAGGGAAGCCCCAAACCTGGATCTGTGACGTCGCAGGTTCTGTGTTAAACACAGGCAGCAGCCCCAGCCTCATTCAGGACTAATTCCTTTCTCACAGCTGGAGCTCCACAGCTCCTTTACCACTGGTTTAATTGTCTATTTTTCACTTCGGTGTGAGCGGAGTGGCGGCACAGAAAGATGAGCCACGGCACATTATGCAGACTCCAGCTCCTCGTCTGTGCCTGTGAATTCCCTCTGCCTCTGAAGTTAACATTTCTCTTCTGTTTCTGTTGACAAAAACGCAGCAATTTTTTTTCTACAGGGCCTCAGAGGAAATGAAAAGGAGAAAAAATATTGCTTAACAATGAGAGCAAAAGTCTGAAAATCATACAGAGATAGATATTTTTGCTCATTCCAAAAATCTACTCTCCACAGCTGTCATGCTAAAATAATACCAACATTATTCCATCTCTGGCACATGACACCAAAACCTTAACTGCTTCTTCCAGAGCCTATTGCCCAACTTAATTCTCTGCTAAAATAATAAAGGTCCAGCGGCACAGAAATGGACTGGGCAGAATGACTCACTGAGATCCAGGCCATGCAAAGCTGTTCCTGGATTTTCAACCTTATCAAAAGTGTACAGGAGGTGGTGAGAAAGATTTTGCTGCTGCCTGTAGAGATTTCAGATCAAGTCCTCAGGGACTCGTCTGTATTATCTTGGACAAATTTAATTCGTCTGTATTTTGTGTTCACTTCTGACCAAACAGAGGAGCTCTTAGAACAACCACAGTAAGTGATGTGACATTTAATTAATCAATTAATTAATACATTTAATATTTCTCAGTGTTTATAAACATGTAAGGAATGAAGAAAATAAAGACTCTAAATATATAGAGTAGAATATATAATTGTATAGAATTTTAGAACATAGAATAGATTCTAGAATAGGATTCTGGTAGGTAATGTGTATTCTAGAATTCTATACAATTATATTGTAGGATATATTAGATATATTAGATATATTAAATATTCTTTCTAGAATATTTATATTCTAGAATATAGCTAGAATATTATAGGTTTATATAAATGTATAGACTATTGAATATAATATAATTCTATGATTTATATTGTATAGAAATGGAAATTATCTAAAGAAATGGGTTTTTGCTGAAGCCAGAGCAGCTCAGCACAGCTCCTGCAGGTGCCGTAGGGACTGCGAGCACCTGCTGCTCCCAAAAACGCCTGCAGGTTTCATGGAACCATGGAATTATTTCGGTTGGAAAAGATCTTTTAACGTCACCGAGTCCAACCATTCCCCACCACCTTCCCCTGTCCCCAAGTGCCACATCCCCCCATCTCTTAAATCCCTGCGGGCACGGGGACTCCGCCCGTGCCCTGGGCAGCAGTGCCAGGGCTGGCCAGCCCTTCCCACAGGGAATCTTTCCCGATATCCAGCCTTAGCCTCGCCGGGAGGAGCATCCTGCATTCGTGGGGCGCAGCGGGATGTGCCCTGGGCACAGCGGCAGGGACCGTCTGTAGGTGTCACCGAAGGCTCGGGGAACGGCACCGCTCGTCCCCAGCCTTCCTGCCTCGCCGGCACTCTCAGGAGGACGCTGCCGGTGTGACAGAGGCGGCACTTCCCAGTTTTCCCTGGTTTTCCCAGTCCTGCTGCAGCCGAGCCCGGGGCTCCGAGCAGCCCGAGAGCTCCTGGGGATGGTCCCCGGCTGGAGCAAACCCGCACGGCCACAGCAGCACGGCTCCGGATGCCCAGCCTCACCCAGCTTCGCCCAGCCTCACCCAGCCTCGCCCAGCCTCGCCCAGCCTCACCCAGCCTCGCCCAGCCTCCCTGCTGGGGCGCGCTGAGGTCACCCGAGCTTGTCTCACCTCCTTCAGTCCTGCCTGAAATCCCGATTTTCCTGCCTCCCCTCCCTCTGGGGTGTTTCTGGCTGATTAAATGGATTTGGTTTATCCTGCAAGAGATTCGAACAAAGTTTTCTTTCTTCCTTAGAAGAAAGGGAGCTGAGCAGCACCTCCCATGTGTGGGAAGGCTGGAATTGCTTCCCTTCTGTCCTTTATCAGCTGCCCGTCCTCAGCCATGAGTGCTGCCTGCATCTCCCGGCTCCTTTCGGGATGCTGGGATGCATTTTGGGATGCTAGGATGCATTTTGAGATGCTGGGATGCCTTTTGGGATGCTGGGATGCATTTTAGGATGCTGGGATGCATTTTGGGATGCTAGGATGCATTTTGAGATGCTGGGATGCATTTTGGGACGCTGGGAT